>REGL01000654.1:156798-170533 GCA_004194395.1 Aurelia aurita complex sp. Pacific | reverse complement strand
TTGAATAGCGATTACTGGGACTCATCGTAATCAGTCTAAACAAAGGGTGGATTCTGATAGACTGATGACAGTGAGTCCCAGGAGCGAAACTCGACTCGTAATCAGTCTAGGATTCTGATTGGCTAAAAGGGAATGCATTCGAATACCCATAATACACTTTGGTTCTTCATTTAAAGGCAATGGCGGCATGTTGAAGCGAAGTAAAGTGCGTCGATTGAAATCTGTTCAAGATATATTGAGAAATTAACGCAAAGGAGTTCCTTGCCTTAAAGAATGAATCAAATAGTGCAATCATCTCCATATTAGGCACACGCTGAACAAAAACGTTTCATGGAACTAACTTACTAGACATTTTGTACGGAGAATAAAGTTGTCAGGCAAATTGCTTAGGCCATATTTCAGAAATCTCGGGCACCATACAATCAAGGATCTCGTTGCAAGCGGAATATTGAAGATGCCTAAATCGGACGGAAAATCGAAAAGAGCGTTGATTGATTCAGATTCTGATGATGAAGAGGATTTAGAAGAAGTGAGGATTAAGAAATACTCCAATTAGATTATAAAAATTGAATTTAAAACAGCAAGAAATAGATAAAAAAAGCTCTGCCTGAGTCACCAATGCATGTTATGCCACAGATTTATGGTACACAGACTCGCTCTAAACTATAGAAATGACAATTAGAACAAAATACTGGCACAAATCTGTGGCCCAGTCTGCAGAGTAAGGCAGTTCTTGATGAGACCTCATGCATGCAGACTAATAATGAAGCTGTTGCATGCAAGGTCTTTGATTTCAAAGTAGTGAACAAAAGATCTCATTCAAAATCGGCATGCACATAAAACCTTTGTAAAATATCCTGTGTGTGCAGTTGCCACACTGCAGACTGGGCTGCGGCGTACACAGATTCCACCAGGGCCTGAGTGGTTTCAAATTTCAAAAAGTTGCTTGCAGAATTGTCAGTTGTCTCTAACACAACTAACCTTTTGCATCCATTGTTTACCCAAAATATGCACAAAGATCATAATCTGTCTGCATATAACAAACTGATTTTGCGTTGAAATTGAATCCAGGCTGGAAATCTTAAATTCGAAGACAACTGTGCTTCCAGCAACTTATGCAGTTTTCCATGTTCACCATGCAGTTGCGAATTGACAAAAGATCTTTCTTTTAGTCTTTTGTTTTAGCAGTGGAAACTGTCTGAACTTTTTTCACAAATAGTGCTCCACCATCTCAACTTGCATGTGCAAAATGCAAACTTTCAAATTTGGTCTTGCATCTGTTGAGACATATGTCCTCAATCCAATTGCAACTTTTGATCAGATAGCTTGTCAATTATTTCATCTGTGGTGATAGCAAATTTGCAATCTTACATAGTGCTACTCTTCCTTTCCCATGAAGAAAATAAATCAACGGACACATTTTTACCATAAGTTATTGCTACTTGATTAAATAGTGGCAAAGCCAGGTAGTGAATTTGCTATCCAATCTCGTAGCTGCTATTTAGTTGAGACCTTCTCGTCATGTACGTATTGATCCATCTCAAAATAGGGATATTGAATACCACTGTATGTGCTTCTTGGTGACTACCTCCCTACCCTAAACTGTTATCAGCACATAATTGTGGCAAGTATCAATGCATAAGTTTGAAGTGAAAGAAAAATATGTGTGCAGCAAACCTTCCAATCTGTGCTTGAATTTTAAATTTTCCATTGCACAAAGAAAGCTTTCTTTTCTGCAGTACAGAAATGATTTTCAGTGATAATTTAAAGTAAAAAAGGATACAATAATCTGTGATCTACACTAAAGTACAATGTTCTTGCCTACGCATTGTAGGGGAATTTTTTTCAAAAATTCTTAATGCCCGTCCAACTTCTCCAGAATCCTTCATATTCATTTGGGGAATTTTCTATCTAATCGCAGCTTCCATGGGAAAGTTTCAGATTCTCAATAATGCAAACAGTACAATAAAATGCATCACATTCAATTTGTGTTTGTTGTTGTTTTAGCAACTCCTGTCGATCGCCAAGAAGCCGAAAATGACTCCAGGCAAATCTGACAAGAACGATTCTGCAGCAAGTGAAAAGGGTGATAATAGCGATACGTCTGATTCATCAACTGAAGAGGATGATGAGGTAAAAATTCTTTCAAAAATAATTCAGTGTCTTAGCTTCTTTAATTTTTGGTGATTTTACAAATTGCCAGATAATCATTTCATTCTGGCAAGTGTATAAAAGTCAAGCTCATCCCCCGGGGGGGGGGTACATGACTTGAGGATGGACGGGGGTCTGCCGCCCAGTTTTCAGAAAACTACCCTCTTCTAATTACCCAAACTTGCTTTTGATACCCACCTTTATGAGTGAAACCCCACCCTTGTTTATGGAAAATCTGCCGAAAAAGGACCCTTGTTTAGAGAATTTTGGGCCCAAAAACCCACCCATATGGGCAGCAAATACCCCGTACCCTAAATATGTTATGTACCCCACCCCCGGGGCTCATCCTCAATTGCTGAGACTTTAAAACAATGACAATTTTTGCCAGACTGAATGGCTTGTTCCAAACCTAAAATTTGGCAAAGTATGGTTTACAATTATTTATGGAATATATTTTTCACCATTAAACTACTTATGCCTCAGCAGTTAAAAAGCCTAAAATGTGGCCACGTTACTCCTAAGCTAGCAGTACTGTCTTTATTTTGTAGTGGACAGTAGACTCAGAGATGAGTGGATCAAAGAGTAAAGAGAGAAAGAAGAAAAATGCAGCAAAAAGAAAAGCAAATAAAGATTTGGTGAAGAAAGATTCCTCAGATGAAGATTCTGGCAGTGAATCGGGAGAAATAAGTGAAGAAGAAGAACCATCAGAAGGAGGTTTATAAGAAAAGATATTATTGATAATGTTATTATTGATAATATTAATACTAATACTTAATTAATATTAAAATTATTTTATTATATTAAATTAATATTAAAATTAATATAATAAAATTAATATTAAATTATTATATAAAAATATAGTATTAATAATATTAATACTAAAATTGATAATATTATTGATAATGTTGATCCATTAGTGTTCCTCATTTGAAAACTACAATACTTAATACCTGTTACTGCATCTTTGACTTTGGTTAAGTTTTCTGGGTTTTAAAAATCCATTGTTTTTTCTTGATGAAAAAAGCTAACCATGTTCAGTGCATAGTGTTGAGTGATGGTATTGTGTTTTGTTCTGGAAACTATCAATGTACAGTAACATCAGCGTATTTTGTAAGGCAATATCACACAGAATGTTCATCTTTTTTCAAAATGAAAGTGATATTTAGAAGTTCAATCTTTGTTCTTCACAGAGGAACAAACAAAACATTCATATCCCTTACCACTGCGTTGATATGAGTGAATTTTTGACAGCTTCTTTTTGGTGACCTGAGGGAAGCCGTCAAACAAACCACAGAGGACAATGGACACATGCCTGAAATAATAGTGTTTATAGATTTGTTTTCAATTTAGCAATGGATTTAACGATTACAGATTATTTAAAGATTTACCAGATGTGTCACTTAAATTCTTACAAAGCTATGAGAAAACGCCAAAATTCTATTTATTCTTAAAATGTTTTCTAATCTACACTGTAGATCAATTGTGTTGTCTTCTTGAAAAAATGAAAAATAAATTTATTTTCATTTAACAGAACTATCAGAAGGAGAGTTATCAGAGGGAGAAATTCAAGATTTTGATGATGGCTTGGATGAAAATTTGGTTGGAGATGAAGCGGATCGAAGAAAATTAGCAATGATGACGGAAAAAGAAAGAGAACAGGAATTGTTCAATCGAATGGAAAAAAGGGAAGCATTAAAAACCAGAATGGAAATTGAACAGGTATTCTCTCTCTACGAAATTGCTTTTGGAGGACTGTTAATCTTTTCTCCTTATACTTTACAATCAACTTCTAAAAATTACAAATCAAACCATATAGTACAAGACAATACCATAGAGAATTGAGAGGGACAGGGCCCTATGTCCATTGCAAATAAGAAACAGCTAGACTAAAATTCTGCTTATGAAGTATCAGGTTAGAGTTATGATAACACCAAATTTCTAATGGATAACTCTTCAAGAGAAGATTTTTTGCAGGACTGATGATGAAATGAGATATGAATAAACGTAAAAGCTCTATAAAGCCCCCAGGGGCTTATGTAATTTCAGACACTCCAGGGGGGCTTAAAGGACAAGTCCGGGGTTGGTATGATTGATGATAAAATACAAAATAATACTGCTATGAATGATGTATGATACTTTTTCCACTATTTTTCGCTTTCTCCATGTGAAATTACATATTCAAATAAGCAATTTGAGCGACGTGACGTCATATCGTGCAAACAAAAACGAGGCTGTGCGATTGCTTTTTTGCCTCTTAATCGCTGCTAGCCTCTTTATCACGTACTCATGGATTGAAAATGGCATGAGAAAAATAGCGGAAAAAGTATCATAAATCATTCATAGCAGTATTATCTTGTATTTTATCATCAGTCATACCAACCCTGGACTTTTCCTTTAATAGAGAAGGGTTCTTATTTTTTAAATTTTGGCTCAGAAAGGAAGGGCTTGTTAGAGAGGGGGCTTAATAGAGAGTGGGCTAAATAGAACATTTTACGGTTCACATAATTTCTGATGTCTTTTTTGTCTAATAATGAACAATCATTAGCCAAGTGCACTGTCAAGTTTCCATCAAACTTGAACAAACAAGAAGAGGAGCTCTTGGGGTTGCGATCTATCTGTGACTACCAGGAAGACATACAATCTGCCATCCAACTTTCTAAAATATTTCATTGCAAGAGAATCACTTCCGCAATACTTGTTAAATATGTTTGAAAAATTTTCAAATCCTATTCTAGTGCATCAATCAAGTTAGCAGGGGTGCAATACCATCATTATCATCATCATCATCATCATCATCATCATCATCATCATCATCATCATCATCATCATCATCATCAAATTTTTGATTAGCTTCTCCTATAAACGTGAGGAAGACTTGACATAGAGTTCTAATTTACTTTTTCATCAGAAACTGAAATTGGCAAAACGCAAAGAAAAGAAAGTGAAGAAGAAAGATGTGAGAGAGAAGAGAAACAGCTCGCCAAGAGAAGAGTTTTCCAACAGCATTGCGGTGAGAAGAGGTGAAAGAACAAGAACGAAAATCGAAGATAAGAAAGCAAAGGCCATCGATGAATTAAAAGCAAAAAGATCTGAGAAGAAAGATAAGAAATCTGCTGAAGATTTTTTAGAAAAGAAAGATGCTTTAAAAACAAGCGATGTTTATACTGATGATGAAGATGAGGATCAGGAAAGCGAGGCTGCGTCTGGAGATGACTCATCTGAAATCGAGTCTGATGAAGAGTAAGTCTCCATGGTGACTCTTGGGGTTTTCGGATTTCTTTCGTGAAAGGNCCAACAGCATTGCGGTGAGAAGAGGTGAAAGAACAAGAACGAAAATCGAAGATAAGAAAGCAAAGGCCATCGATGAATTAAAAGCAAAAAGATCTGAGAAGAAAGATAAGAAATCTGCTGAAGATTTTTTAGAAAAGAAAGATGCTTTAAAAACAAGCGATGTTTATACTGATGATGAAGATGAGGATCAGGAAAGCGAGGCTGCGTCTGGAGATGACTCATCTGAAATCGAGTCTGATGAAGAGTAAGTCTCCATGGTGACTCTTGGGGTTTTCGGATTTCTTTCGTGAAAGGAAACACATATCTTTGGGCAGTAACAAATATAACTCAGACATCAATTGCTTTATCGATAACTGTCATGGTTAGCGTTGTGAGGTTTTGTTTCATAAATCTTTCAGTTAATCCCGTGTCTTGTACGACAAGTTGTTATTTGGTAATTTTGTTTTGGTTACCATTGTTTTTTAAGACACGCCCAATTATTTAACTTTAAAATTAAACATTGTTACCTCAAATATTTCGCTGCCCATCGGCAGCCTCATCATGGTTTGTCATGGTTAGGATTACGAAAATCTAGCAAAATTCTCTCTTCACAATTTTAGGTGAAACTGAGACAGTCATTTGAAGTGAAATGTTGGGAAAATTTGAAATTAGAGTATTTGAACTCAGTAAAACATATTTGTTAGCAAATTCTGACTTTAGGATTTTTATTTCAGAGTGCAACAAGAAGAAAAACGATTAACAACAAAAGAAGAGTTGGAAAAAGCAAGACTTTCGAGGCACAAACTTGAGCAGTGAGTCCGTTATCCTTTCTCTGAAAGTCCTTAACGTAAAAAATTTACCTTAAAAAGCAGTTATAATGAATTTGGCTGTTTATAGCAACAATGGCGAGAATTTTCCTTGTTTATCCTGAATGTGTTCCAGAATCATTTTGCAAGGAAGTAGTAACTCTGGACCTTAGTCGATTTTAATGGCAAGCTTGCAAGAATTTTCTCACCAATGACTGCACATTTGTTGTTCGTGGTTTTCTTTTGATAATTATGGCGTTAAGAATGCTACATTTAGTTTTTCGAGTTTTTCAAGTAAAGATTTGCCATTTCATCAATTAGGTTTTAGTTACTGTGGAATTTAGACGGAATTAACAAAGCTTTGATGATTCTAATGACTTTGATTGTAGATGGGTTCATATGCCATTTTTCAAGAGAGCAGTCACTGGATGCTATGTTCGAATTGGAATTGGAAGCCATGAAGGCCGAGCTATCTACAGGGTTTGTAGTCTTGTCAGTTTCTTAACTATTTCTGTACCATCCCTGCAGCTTCTAATTTTGTGCTCCATTCTGTAACCAATGCTTGGTGTAACATCCAAATTTTATTGCCAGTGTTATCATAATCCTTGAAAACTTCCGTAAAAGAAGATCGTATCAACTTTCAACAACATCAGCACCAGTGAATTTTAAGATTAGACTTAAAATTATTGGAAACGGACAATCGAAATGTTAGGACCTAAAGTGACAAGACGTTAGTGCAAACGTATTCATCAAAAATCGATACAAATAGTGAGAATACAATCAATAGAACCAACGAGCTACTTTTCGACTTTCGTGATTTTTAACATAAAATTGTAATTTTTGTTTCAGGTTGCTGAAGTCGTCGATGTGGTTGAACAGCATAAAGTTTATCAGCTGGGGAAGTCAAGGACAAATAAAGGTTTAAAGCTCAGGTAAACTATCAACTCTTTATTGAGGTTTCATGAACAAATTAAGGGTTTAAAAGTCAACTGAATACCAAATCTCTATTTCGGAAATGCTTTTTTCCTTCCATAGATATATCTCACAGGTTCTTATTTATTGTGCATTTAGGTCAGGTAAAACATAGAATTTTTATTGAGATGTACCTCATTATATATTTTATCAGCGTGGCATTTCCCAACCAAACGACGTTTCACACTCAGGTAAAATAATGAATTTTTATTTCAAATGTGCTTTGCTATGTTTCGGTAGTTCTTTGTTTTAACTTTTTATACATTCATCCTGCTAAAAATTTACGAGACATATTTACTGAATTACTCTACTTACAAGCTACTGTACTCTACCACTAGGAAAAGACCCAGTGAGGCAGCAACTATGTCTTCCCACGTGCTCCTTATTAATGTGGATTTTTCCCGATTGTGTAATCGTCGATTGCTGATCCCCTGTGACCCTGTGACATCCAGATGACTCTTTCTCATTAATGGTATTTTTATTGCATAGGCATGGTCAACAAGATCGCATATTTCGAATTGAGTATGTTTCAAATCAAGGCTTCACAGAATCGGAATTTCAACGCTGGAAGGAAGAGGTAAGGACACTCAATTTGCTTTATTGATTTCTCCCAGAAGGCTAGAATCTTGGCTTTTACAGTGATTTTATATTTCATAAAAGGTAATTTACTAATGGCTTTTAATCGCGATTTGCTGTAGACTTACAACCACTTTCATACAACGATGAAAATCAAGAAGAAGAAATTGCAGTTGCTGAATGTCATGATTTCGAAGCTTATGATTTCGAAGCTTATGATTTCGAAGATTTGTATTTACAGCAGATCTCTGAGCTCCACAATTGGTTCTAAATCGACACAAAGATGCAGTTTTTACCAGGAATCATAAAACAGAGAAGACCGCTAAATACAGCTGTCCTTGCACCCATAGAGAATGAATGGTTTACAACAAGTAAAATCTCATAGCACCATTTCAGAAACTGCAGAAATCTTCGTACAGTCATGACTGAAGGTTGTCCCCATGGGTGAAAGTTCTTCACAATACTTCGATGTTTCCCTGGGAAAAAATTCAAGTTCGCTGACTCTCTTCGGATATCTCCCAAAAGAAACTGATAAAGGACAACGATTTTGTAAGAGGGAACGGTAGATCTCTGAGAAGAACATTTGTACCTGCTGTTCCCCTCTGCTTTTTCAACATGCTTGCTTTTTCAACATGCTTGCTTTTTCAACATGCTTGCTTTTTCAACATGCTTAATTTTTTCAACATGCTTGCTTTTTCAACATGCTTGCTTTTTCAACATGCTTGCTTTTTCAACATGATCTATTTCCACATGCTTCCTTTTTCAACATGCTTGCTTTTTAAACATGATCTAATTCCACATAAAATGAATCAAGGTGACGAATAGAGATTGTTGTATTTAGATGAATTTGGCAGGATTATCATTACCATTGCTTCATGAAGTAGAGAAGAAAGGAAAAGAAGTCGAGGAAGCAAGAACATATATGTACAAAGAGGATGACATAGAAGCGGTAACCTTATTGTGTTTCTTTAAAAGTAAAAATCCATTGCGAAATGAACGTAACAAGCCATGCTTTTCCGAATTTATTTCAAAACTGACCAGAAGTGAGGTAGCCTGCGTACAGACTATTATTGTCTGCACGCAGGCTAGGAGTGAGGCCGTTCGTAGCACACGTTCATTGGCCTTAGAAATCTTATATACCTGTTACCAAACCTGTTACCCCAAAAGAGTGACAATTTTTTGTCAGACCCAGTACAGTAAAGTCCCACCTCTAAGAAACCCACTTTTGACCTCAATCTATTGTTCTCCTTAATGGACCTATTGTTCTCCTTTATTTTTCTCCTATTATTCCAGCAAATAATTCAGGGTCTGAGTTTCTTGTAAAGCAGTGTCTTTAAGGCGGGACTTTACTCTGTCTTATTTGCTTTTTTTTGTATGAGCCGATTTAAAGGGGAGTTTCTTCCATAGGAATAAACACATTTTTGCTCAGTAGATAATCCAAGCGAACCTGTCAATCGTAACATTTATTGCCAATCTTTTATGCAGACAAATAATCTGCGTTTCCCTTTTTATCAAATAGGTCTGTAATATTACACAGTTATCAAACTTTTCACCTCTCAATTACACCTCAGTTGTTCCATTTCTATTCAATGAATTTTAAATTCTATTCATATTGCAGATAGTGAAAGAAAAACAGAAATTTAGAAAGAATCCATTTAACTATGCAATGAAGAAAAATCAATTGCTCAGGCAAAAAGTATGCATTTAATTCATTAATTCCTTCCAAGTCTATACCTTCCAGGGGTTTGCGTTATTATTCGTTTTCTGCTGAAGCCATTCTTTTCTGACATTTTTTAAAAAACTATCAAAATTAATTTAATTCTCCAAAGTCAAGTGAACTCTTTGTTGTTGTGACGGGAGAACTCCTCGCATGATAGCTTTCATCCTAAACATTAAAAAATGGTTACTGCTGAACTTGGAAAGATAAAACAAGTCATATAAAAGCTGGGGTGGAATTTTTGCTCTCTCCTTATTGTCAATCGAAGCCCAAGGAATCTGCCACTATCTTTGAAGGTGTTATTTTCAATGTACAGTAAAAACCCGCGTATAAGAACCTAAAATTGTTCAAGTCAGCCTAACTAGGTTCATCATGTTTTGGGTATTTAGTGGGAAATGAGGCTGTTCGGGTTCTTAAATTGGTTCTTATTTTACTCATGGCTTTTAGGATTTCCTTTCCTCAGATTCAAACTTCAGGCCTATTCTTTACTGTCAGTTCACATCACTTGAGTTTATGAGGTATATTGTTCCCAACAGAAATTCGTGGAAGAATCAGAAATGTTTATATAAAATCTAGAGAAAAGCTTTCAAAAGCTTCTCATCAGGTGATATAAACATTTTTGCTTTTTCCACAAACTTCTGTTGTGAATAAGACCCCATGATCTCTACAAATAAGAACCTATTTCATATTCCAGGTTAAATGGGTTCTTATACAATGGGGGTCTAATTGCAAAATTTCAGCCTGCAGGTTCTTAATCCACTAGGTTCTTATACGTGGGTTTTTACTGTTTGTTTATTTCGACAGGAAGTAGCAGAACAATCTGGAGATTACGATGACACACAAAAAGTTCGGCGTGAGTTAGATGATCTTGAAGAAAGAGCTGCTTATTTGGATAAGAAACGGAACNACTTCTGTTGTGAATAAGACCCCATGATCTCTACAAATAAGAACCTATTTCATATTCCAGGTTAAATGGGTTCTTATACAATGGGGGTCTAATTGCAAAATTTCAGCCTGCAGGTTCTTAATCCACTAGGTTCTTATACGTGGGTTTTTACTGTTTGTTTATTTCGACAGGAAGTAGCAGAACAATCTGGAGATTACGATGACACACAAAAAGTTCGGCGTGAGTTAGATGATCTTGAAGAAAGAGCTGCTTATTTGGATAAGAAACGGAACAAAAATCTAAGTGCTGTCAGGTTTGTTTGCATTCTGCAGATATTTCTTCCCTTAATTTCGCCTTCTTCCGTTTGTATTTTTTATTCATTTATTTATTTCCCCAAAAGCACTGTTTTGAAATTTTACGCAAACTGTTCATATATTTTAGTTTCATCAACGAAAGAAATCGCAAGAAAAATATTTATGATGCAGAGAAAGCTGCCATTGTATGTGAACCCTTTTATTCATTTCTTTATTTATATTTTTATGTTTTTGTGTACTTTTTGTCTATTTAGTTTAATCAAACTTTGTCATGTCACTGTGAGAATGCTGGTATTAAATACAACAAGCAGATTCGTATGAAATAGTAGGAATGCGATTCTGCAAGTTTTTCTCTATTTTTGATTTTTGAACGAATGATGAAAGAAACGATTGATTGACTGATTGATTGATTGATTGATTGATTGACTGATTGATTGATTGATTGGTCGATCGATCGATTGATTGATTAATTCCAGCTTATATTGATTCTGGCTGAATTTTGAATTTGGATTTATTTTTAGGAAGAGATGAGGACATACGAAATTCAAGATGATCCTTTCACCCGAAGGAAAACGACACCAAAGATGGTCACGCCATTAAATGTAAATATGTTCTTATTTTTCGTAAAAGATTTTAACGATCAACAAATTCTAAAGATCTTGCAGTCAACAGGTCTTTGCAAAAGGATCGAAGATAACTCGAAAGACATTAGCAGGAAATTTTCAAGAATGTTGCACAAATAGACCTAATCGGCTACATCAATTTTAAATCAAATTTCGTGATAAACATCTTTTGATTTCATTGACATATTCCATACCATGACGACTTGTGCCATGAATGCCAAAGGCAGAATGATACTGAAAAAAATACTGAACTGTTCCAAGAGTATAGTCACATGACTTGAAATGGGTGAATCAAACCTTAGCCGATTTCGTCTATTACCGTTGCAGGGTAATTATAGCTTGATTTGCTCTAAACAACGTTTATTCTCCCTTGCAGGGTAGTTGTGGTCTTTCAGACATTAATTAACGAATAAGACATTTGATACAAGAAAGCTGGGAGATACCTGCCCTTGTGTTCAGTTTATGATTTTGCAAATAACGCTCTTCTGACTTCTACAAAATGGTTTTTGTTGCCTCTTTATAACCTCTCCTTTTTGACCTTCGATTATCAATCCACAAGACTTGTTAACAGAATTGATACAAGAGATGTTTTCGATAACTTGCCGATAAAAGATAAAAGATCGATAAAAGATCTTCTGTAATGTAATGCAAAAATTAGGCAGTTAATCTCGTGTTCTGAAATTGCTCATAACCAACATTGAATAAAAGCTTGATAATTTGAATTCAACTTAAAGGTTACAAAACCAGAAGGTGGAACATCAACGCCCCAATCATCCGACCCTTCTGCAAACGACAACGTTGATGGAAGTTATATCGATGCTGATGCAGTAAGTCCACTGTTATGTGTTACTACTACCTTTGTGACGTCACACGCTGTTTGTACTTCACAACGCGTTTTGCATTGCTACGCCAGTTTATTTCGTCACGTGTCATTTCCAATAATCTTTCAGTAATCTATTTATTAATGTATTATATGAGTGATACCTGTTATTTGTTATCTCTTGCAAATTTGTAACTGCAAGGAATTTACTCTTCCAGTAGTTCATACCATCCAGTTACTTTACAAAACAGTCTGAATTCAGCGATAATTTTGACCATTATGTAGAAATTTGCAAAAATGCTCGAATAAGTAGACTAGTAGACTAGCGGTCGAAGTGTAGACTAGCGGTTGTCACTCCGATCATTTTTTTTGTCGAATTCAATTCGAATTCATGTGTCTGAATTGTTTTAGTTGAAAAAAACCTTTGAAATTATCTGTCCAAATATCTGTATTAAGATCTCCTTGCAATTTTAATAGCTAAAGACATCCAGGAAAGATGTGCTTTCCCATGTCTTCCATTTGAATCCTGTTACGATTTGATTTTTGGAGATTGACATTTTGCAAAATGATTTGTTTGTTTTTCAGATGGAAGATCGACCGGATAGCCCTCTAACTAAAGAAAAGGTTGGTTCAAAGAATTTTATTCAGAATCTTTTTGTTGGAATTTAATTTTATTTAAAAATTATTCTAGTGATGGATAGTGCATGAATCAAGTTAATGGAACGGAAAATAAAATAACAGAGAGGGAATGAAAAGAAAAGGACAGAGGAAACGAAGAAGCAAATAGAAATGAGAGTGATTTGAAAACAAACATGGATTAATTTCTGAAACATTTTTGAGAGCTCGGTTTGATTTGCTCAAATAAGGCTTCAAACTTTAAGTTGAATCCTCTTTCATACGACATTTTCTGAAAGGAGGGCACAAGTTTTTAGAACACCATAAAATGTATATTGAATGAGTAAAGAATTAGAGATGAACTCAAGTGGTCAGGTTTATATTGCATGGAAGGTGAAAAAGACCTCAGATCAATGCATTATGTCACCATGAGTCGCTGCTGTTGTTGCTTCTTTACACACGAGTAAAGAAAGTATTTATATTGCAACTAAAGAAAGTATTTATATTGCAACTAAAGAAAGTATTTATATTGGTAACGTGTTTAAACGACGTAAGAACAAGTGTTATAGCAATGACTTGTGATGTTTTGTATGTATTTCAGAAAAAGAGATGTTTTGCTTAGAACGTATGATGTATTAATGAGTTTTTAAAATATGCAAGCGATTACTTTTAAGAAGGGGTACTTGGCTCTTCCGTCTTTGGGGGTCATGGGGTTTTGTCTATAGAAGAAGTCCCATTCTTCCCTAGAGTATCCAAGTATCCTGAACGGCTATCTTTATTAATTAAATCATCCATAACAAGCATAAATGTGGTAGACTATGAATTGTTGTTGTTCAAATGAAACTGAACATTGAAAATTACAAATTGAATTTCAGGTGATAATGGACCTTCTAGCGATGCCTCCCACGGCACCGGCTGTTGCTGTTGCTGCTGCGTCGACTCCTGGCGAAAAAGACGATTCCGATGATTTGTTTTCAGCTCATGA
>REGL01000654.1:131857-155227 GCA_004194395.1 Aurelia aurita complex sp. Pacific | reverse complement strand
TTTTAAATGATTATAGGTAGGTATAGACTCTTGGTATGTCTAAAGGAAGCTTGCTGACGTGCAGACATCCTGTTTAGCAAGCATGTTATGAAGGTCATTGTGAAGTGACTCTAAATGACTGCGGTCTATAACCCAACTCGACAATTAGATGGGTTTTTTGCATTTCTTAGCTTGAGTCATCCTTTCAAATCATTTACACAATGACTCATGAAATATGTTTGATTTTAGAAAGTCGAACGATGACGGTGACGCTGTCTGCCAAATCAACACCTCCACAACGAGAAAGTACCCCAAGTCGAAGATCTCTCAATCTTGATGAATATAAGAAAAGAAAAGGTCTTATTTAATTTAATAAAACAATTTAAAGCATATCTACTTACAGCGGCGGCAGAAATGTAGACAATGCGTTAAGAAACGTTGTATATTTGTAATATGCATATCGTATGTTTTTTGCAGATGAGAGTGGCTTAGAAAAATCGTGGGAATTAAATTGGGTGCATCAGAAAGCATGCAAACCATTTGAAAGGCTCCTGCTCCGGAAGTGTCAAGGCAGTGATATCTTGCAATATCTGATTGAATAGCCACTATGTTCAATTAGAATCTTTTCTGGCTGAAATTGGTCACTCCGTTCAGATTTTATCGAGAAGCGTAAAAAAATGTGCTGAGATTAGGGCCAAATTTCCCTGATGTTTCTACCTTGTAGCAATGACCTAAACACGAAGAGGATGAAAAAGTCTTGCAGCTGGTATGAAAAACTTATTCAGGGGGCTTTCATTCAATCTCCAAAGAGGACTAAATATATGCTCATACATGGAAGTGTCATTGTTAGCAGGAAAGAAACGAAGGAAATTTTGGTCCTCATTTTTTAAAGTGCAGAAAATTACTGAATCTAATTGAACATTTGGGCAATGAAACAAGACAGTTTTCAAATATTGCTTTGATATTCAGGGAGCAGTATTTTTTCAAACTCCGTGCGTTATGTTTTACTCATTTGGTAGTCAGGTTGACTGGAGAGAGTTACTTCAGACTACAGCAATGCGAGGTTCTACCATTCTTATGGCTACATTCGTTAAATTCAACTCCTGATTTATTTGCATTACTTAAATGTTTTCAATGGCTTAGCCCCTCAGACCACACCAAGGCATATATCTATGGGATGCATCGAGTTTACTACATAGGACTTTACAAGATTTTTACTACATACCATGCACTTCAGTTTTTTTGCAATTGCATGCAATATTGTAATATCGCATGTGACAATGCACTAAGTTCGTGACACAAACCACAGATAGCTATTAAAATCTCGTTGAGAAAAATGCCAATATTTATCCCTGGAACTGCACACATCAATTTCGGAAATCCCATTCGCATTTGCAACTTAAAACCATCTTAAACTAAACCCACGGGGGGGGGAGGGTTATTGGCTAAATTTTAGGCAGGGGTCTTCCGCGAGCATGTTCAAAGTGGTACAGTTGGCTAGACTATTCTTTACGAAAATGGTACCCTTGGCTAGACCAATTTTGACCGTTCCCTTGACCAATATTGTCAAATATAATGCCCTTGGTACCAAATATGATTACTCTAACCCTTCCCTAGACCAGTATTGGCAAATATGATACCCTTGGCTAGAACTTGGCTGGACCAAAATTGCAAAAAAGTATACCTTTGACCAGAAGTCCGGAAAAGTATACCCTTGCTCGCGGCACATCCCCACGTGACTAAGGCAGGTTATCAAATCCTGTGCTATGATTGATCAATCTAACAAATCGAATTTATTGGTTGAAAGTTAATCTGGTTGGGATAAAGCTGGCTTGACTGAGTCAATGTGTGAATGGGGTGAACATTATCCAGAAGATGGTCAATCGAAATTGAATGAGGATACCCCCATCATCCTTTTTCCTGCAATATTGTTGATAAGTTTCGGTAACTCGATTCGGTAGATTTCTGCAGAAGGTAGCTTACCTGTAAATGAGAGTTGCGTCAGGGTAATGGTGTTTGCAAACTTGTGTATGTTTTTATTTTTTATCAAATTGTTTTCATCTTTTCTGCAAGCAAGGTATCAAGCATATCTCGTAACAATTAATTATTGTTCAACTTGATGTCTTAAAATAAACGTTATTGATAATTATATATTTTCATGATAACGTTGTTTATGTTTCTTTCCTGCTTCCTATTTTGCTCAGAACTTATACTGAAATTTCTGCAAAATAGAATACTTTCCATCTTAACTTTGAAAATAGGTATAGTGGAAGCTTATTTTGAGATTTTATGATATCATTGTTCGCAGCAATAAACATAACTGGATCGCATTTCTCCAAAGATTGTTGATTCATGAAATAGTCGCTTGTATTTTCTAGTTTTCGAAAGATACCCGCAGGAACCCTGAATTAAGATTGCTATTGTTATCAAAAAGGTGCTTTGCTGCGTCGCGTCGTGAATTTCTTAAGATTGGGACTAAATGTTACATAATACCTTGTTCCCCTGTGGTTAGAACACACCCACGTTTATGGTCACGTGTCAAACTCGATTTCAATGCGCGTCTTTTCAAACTCTTTGTTGATCCTGATCCTAAATTAAATGGCCTAAAAGTCTACCATCCTTTCCTCCTGAGCTCACCTGCACTTCGTTTCATCCAAGCAAGCACTTACAAGCACCCTGATATCAGAAACGGTCGAGGAGGTCGTAGATATGTCTAAAGTAAGTATAGATGATGTGAAGATGATAGGGCATCTCTTTCAAAGACTAAAAGATAGGCATATTATGATGACAACTTTTTATTCAGGATGGCTGGAAAGTTTGTTGTGCTGTGCGCACTGAAGAACTTCGTTGCCAAATTTCAAGGATGATAATAGAATTCAATAGTTTTATCCTTTCAAATACAACAGACATAGGTGCACATTTCGAAAAGATTCCTGGCTGGCAAAGTTGGCCCGCAAAAATGCGTTTAGGCTTTTTGTTTTGAAATTTTACCAAATAATAGCTTTGAATTTTACAGAGGTGTAACTGCATTTGCAGACTAATAAATGTGCACAGTGCGTATTGAAGATTGACTATTTAACTGGCTATGAACTGGCTATTTTTTTGAAAACAATATGAATCTATTATTCTTTCTTTGTTGTGCGTGTGGAAAATCTTCCACACACAATTTAATGTTTACCCATGTCGATAAACATCCAGGGTGCATTCCATGTACTTAGGCCCGAAGATCTTCGGCGTAGACCTGACTTTTTGTCGGCGTAGCGGCGTCATTTTTTCAACAAAATCGGCTCTTGGCGCGACGGCATACGAAAATCTGCCTACCTTGGCGTTATTGTGAAGTTGTCCTCGATCTTTTCTTATGTGAATTTGCAGTCTCTTTTGTCTCTTTTGATATGATCAAATATATATGATGTGTATTCTCTCTCCCTGAAAATACATGGCGTACGAAAGCTTAGGGCTCGGCGTACCTTCGGCGTAGGTTTTACATGGAATGCACCCTGGATAAACATGCATATCTTTTTTTACAATGCATGATATATGGGGGAAATTATTTACCAAACAAACAAGATTTCTCCAAACTTTTCTTCATTGAAACTAACAATGTAATTCTTTTCATTACCGATAGCCCACACTCTATTCATATTTCAGAAGTTCATCCTCATGGAGAGTAAGGACTGGTATGAAATGATGTGTCTCTTTTTTGTCTTGTACCCTAACCCTAGATCTTATTATTCATTCAAATCATCTTGCTCCTCTTAGGCAAAGGCCATTCTCTACAACTTCTTTGTGAGCTCTGCATCACGTAGGGTTAGGATAGGTGAGCAGATCATTTCCATGTTGAAATCCAAAAGTTTCCGACATTTAAAATTTTGGAAAAACTTCAATATTCACATTTTGAAAAAATTGTTTTCTGATCATACTTTGATTATTTTGGTTGAAATTGGGTGATGAAAATACATAACTCATTTCAAGCAAACAGTTGGTCATTTAGCTGCAAAAAAACTATTTTCAATTTTTCAAAAACTGTTGAAACTTTGTGTCCAATTTATCTCTGAATTTTTTCCATCTGAAACATTTGGATTTTAAAGTAACTTGGCTTTGTTACAATTAAGTATTAGTATCTCCTTCCTTCCAAAAGAAAAATGCTTTTCTTGTTTCCAATACAGGCCTCTGATTTCTAGATTCCAGAAACCTTATTCAGGATTTTGTGACTTTTCTAACTGCTAATAGTTGCTTACAATTGCAAATTTGCAGACTAGCATTTAAAAAGGGTAGTTTGAAAGAAGGAGGGCTAAGAAACAGCTTGTAAATGTCTAGCACTCTGACTAGATTTGATTTGAGTTATTTTGGGGAATATTGTGAAAATTTCAACCCAGAAGCCGCATATTATGCTGTACAAAAATGATATACATTAGTCATCAATGAACTTTTTGGGTACTTTTTAGTGTACTTTTTAATGTAGGGAATTTAAGATGACTGATGAAACGTATCAGTTTCTTCTTTTTGATCTTCTTAAACCATTTGATCGGTGACAGCATTGGCAATGAAAGGAATTGAATATGAATATAAAGCAATTCATTTGGTGAAAGGAGAACAGGTGAGAAATGTTTTATTCTGCAGCATCAACTTTATATTTCAAAATTTCATATCTATACATGCAAAATGTGGTACACCTCTCCCAATCTCACATTTCAGTACCCCTCCTAACATTCCTCATCCTTGCAAACATTTAGCTAAGCTGACATACCACTTCTGTCTTGGTATTCATCAAAGCATTTAAAATATTTATTAGAATACTGAGAATTGCTTGTCTTTATCTCCTAAGATCTTGAAGTTTTATTTTAGCTCACTGACAGCTACAAGGAATTAAATCCACAAGGCTTGATTCCTACTCTGTTAATTGATGGACACAAGCTCACACAATCTGTAAGTATGCATCTAATTTTTTATCATTTATTAGCACAAGGCAGTAGATCATCAGTATCAAAATTAAATATCTTTCTTACCTCTTCAAAAACCTCAAACAATTATTCAATAGAAATGTTCATGTGAGATCACAGTGGTGAGAGATGTGAGATGCAATGTGATAAACCCTGCAAGCAAGAAATTTAGCCAAAGAATTTCAATTTATGGTTCCAATAATAAATAAAAAAAATCTTCGTTCTCTAAATATGCAAGACTCGTTTTGAACCCCTTATAAAAGGGTTGATATCTGGTGGGCATTTGCAACCCTTTATTCATTTGTCAGGAAGACAAAACAAAGTTTGTTAACTGCCAAAAAAGAAGTAAACTCAAGGTTAAAGATTGTTTAATGATTGATTAAATGGGGGACATTGCAAATGAACAAACGGTTGACAGAGTGAATGAATGAATGAATGAATGAATAAATACAGTGATCATTTACTAAATACAACAGGGATATTACAAAGTAGTTACACACTTTGCTCAACTTTCTTTATCTTGAGAGCTACAAAGATGAAAATATATGTAGTGCTTTTGCCAACTATTTTCTATCATTTATTTCTTTTTAAATATTTCAGCTCAGTATAATTGAATATTTGGAAGAAACACGACCAACTCCTTCACTTTTACCAAAAGATCCTTTGAAAAAGAGTCAAGCAAGAACATTGTCATTGATCATTGGTGCTGATATTCAACCTGTTCAGGTATTTTGTCATTTCTTTTA
Organism: Aurelia aurita complex sp. Pacific; assembly: GCA_004194395.1. Taxonomy (NCBI): domain Eukaryota; kingdom Metazoa; phylum Cnidaria; class Scyphozoa; order Semaeostomeae; family Ulmaridae; genus Aurelia; species Aurelia aurita complex sp. Pacific. Next base: position 149,562 of record REGL01000654.1, on the reverse strand, counting down.
ATTTCAACTTGAGGGGGAAGACTGATTTCAGGAGGTTTTTATTATTTTATTTAACGTTGGATACATAAAAATCTAGCTTAATTATAAGTAAATATAATCATGTAATTAACAAAAACTAACAGAACAAAATGCAATGTATAATGTGTTTGTAAACTACAGTAAAATAATAGTACAACATATCTATGTGATGTATCCTATAAGTCTAAAGGAGCATGGTAGTGAAATTTGTTTTATTTGTCGACTTACTAGCGAGCGCGAAGCGCGAGCAGATCATGTGGAATCATCGAGCGCGAAGCGCGAGGAGTTCGGGGGTCCGGGGGCGGAGCCCCCGGAAAATTTTTTGGGGCCACGCCCTTAAGATCGCCGGAAAACGCCCTGTTTTAAATGCCTCCATAAAACGCCCTCTTTTAAATTTTGATACCTTTTTAGACTTTTTAGCGCCGAGTGACGCTTAACTTTACTTTAAATACAAATGGTCCCATGATAGTTAAAGTGGACAAAATAGAGATTCAACGTCTGATGCACGGACAGGTCATTACATTTGACATCTCCTTTGAAAAAGTAGGGTGTGCCAAGAAATTTCAGTCGTTTGAAAAATCTTAAATCGAAATTCACTTGATAACAGCAAGACTGAAGTATTCTTAGGATTTTTGTCACGTTTCTACGAGCAACTTTTCGAAAATTCATTTGTTGCAAAATGGCTCAAAAAGGGCCTAAAACACTCGATCAAGTCGAAAGGAATGTCACACGCAGAACGATACACAATGGCATCTAATATCTCAGGAGAGTTATAGGAAATGAATTTCCCATGGCAATAAATATGCAGACGACATCTGATACCCGTGAAAAAAAGATACTTTGCGATGCTCTGTGTAAGGATCATTTCAAAAACAAGGGATTTCGTCTTCAAACAGAATTTATTCAATTCCAATCCATCAAGCATTCTCGGTTCAATGAATTTCAAATGGCTGAAGTGTTTGGTGGTTTACCCAGCAGTATCATGTTTTAAAAAAACTCACCAATTAGCAAAAATCAGGATTTTTGAAATGATAATAAAACAATCGAGTTATTGCCAAATAAGAATATTTTAGTTGATCACCAAAGCTAATTGTTCCCATTCCCAATACCCTTTGTGACACATGTAACAAATTGTACATTTGATTCAGTTTTGCCATTGCAATGGCCTGCTAATAACAATGAGTTAGGCATTCACAGTAATTCTTTGCCAGCACCAAACTGTTCTTTTCAGAGTGCACTTTGACCAACAATCATTTTGCTATTCAATGCAATCTTGATATTTGTACCACCAGAGGAGAGAGGACTGTATATTGGCACAAATCCCTGTATGACTGGATAGTGCAGTACTTTCTATATGTAATGAGTCTGTTTTTGGCAACTGTAATTTTCAATTGAAATTTATCAATCAAAGAGAGGTTGAGGTGGAGGTGCTGCAGGTCACTTTGGCAAAAACAGCAATGAAGGAATTCAATTCTTTGGAGTGTCTTCAGTTCAAATGAATAATTGCAAGCAAGTTCACATTTCTATTTTCTGGAATTTTCTTATTCATATCTTATCTGGTGATTTGTTGATTTCAACAACAGTCAAATATGAAATTATCCTTGCGTCCTTTATCAAATCGTGTACAGAAGAAGAAGCAGACTTTCAAAATATTCCTTTAATGCAAAGCTATAGTAGATTCTATGAAGATGTTGCCATTATCTGTAATGATGCCATTATCTGTTTCATGTAATGATGCATCAGAAATCTACAGTATGTGAAATTGTGAAATCAATTGCACATATTTCTTTATAAGAAACTGCCCATAAGAAACTCAACTCTCAGATCCCCAAATATTAAGAAACTCCAGTACTGGGAAAATATAACTTAAGAAACTATTTATTTGATAAAGGAATTCCTTAACATACTTTTACTTTATTTCTACTTGTTTCTTGTATCATATTATTTGTAAGGTACTTGAGCAATGTCTAAGGCTTCAAAACTTTGTTTAGGAATGTTCAGAGTGGAACAGGAAGTAAATATGAAAATTGTTATGGAATAATAATAATGCAAAATGGAACCTATGGAAACTCATAAGAAACTCTGGGTACTCAAAATCTGATAATTTTAAGAAACTTTCAGTACTGGCGCAAATTCTTTAGTTTCTTTAAGAAATACCTGTTGTACCTGTTTTCTAGATTTTAGGATGTCCACCACATATTGCACAACATTTTCAAATCACATACTGGGTGAGTCAATAACATCCATTGTACAAAATCAGAATCATTGCAAAGAAATCTGCTTTCCTTTCAATTTCAGCAGGATACTTTAGGCATGTGCCAAAATTAAGCATCTTTTTGGAAACTTGCAAACTTGGTAGCTTTTCCAACTAAAAATGAAGACAGACAAATTATGATTTCCCTCCAGTTTTGGTAGCCTACTGGGTACTTAGGCAGGGCATAATTCAATGATCATTTGCATTTTCCTAGTAAAACTTGACAAGAAGCATGATATTGATACAGATATACAGACAGTTCTAATCAAAAGTATAAACGTAAATTTAAATGATGTCATATACATGTGAACAAATAACTTGTGAATGATTCATATTCAAAATGACTGTGATAAACAAATAAAGATTCTGTTTTCAATGTTGAATCGAAATTACCTGAAATAAACCACGATGAAAGAAGAGAGAACCCCAGTTTTAGTTTNCTTTGCCTTGGTGTGCCGACTTATAAAGGAAGTTCATTCTTTTTATTTCAAAATTGGGAATCACACATAAGCAGCTCTTTGATTACAGCTGATTTTTAACACGGTAAAACACTGTTTGTTGGACTAGAACCCAACCCAGACTCCTGTGACCGCAATTTTAAAAAAATGACTTATTAGTTCCCAGGCCTCGCTGGATATAATCACCTTCATAATAATCGAAGAGCAGAGAAGGGATTTTTGCCTTATTCATAACATATCATGGAAACATATATGAGCATGTATACAGAGTAATGTTCATTTTGTGATCATTTGGACAAAATCAATCAACAGTCTCTTCATTTGTAACAACCACATCTTTCTACTAAACACAACTCGTATATATCTTGATATATATAATATATATGATAATATGATATATTTCTCTTTATAGCGTTGGAAACAGCATTGCAAGAAACTGCGGGGAAATATTGCGTTGGAGATGAGGTAGCTATTACTTGTCAATGATTCTCTGAACTTTATTGAAAGAGAATATTCTTCTTTCAGTTCGAATCATTTAGTATCTTTTCGTTTTCGAAAGAAAATCGATGTTAGAGTTTAGAAAGTAGATCAATAATAACATTTGATGACGGAGGATTGAGTGAAAAGATTGAAGATTAAATACCTTGCACTAATTTGAAATGAACCCATCATAGAGCCTACAAAGGTTTCGATTTGATCAGTGGGAAAATGCTCCTTTTCAGCTGATTCTTTGCATCATTTAACCGAAATGATTTCGATTGCAGGTCACCATTCCAGACTTATTTCTCGTACCTCAAGTCTACAACGCTAACAGGTAATATTCTCATCACCGTTAATTCTTTAATGAACAGTCTAAAAAGGTACACTTACGCTGTGAATTTCTTAGGATAAATTTCGGTCCATTTTTTGACTGAGATGGGAACAAAAATTTGATTGAATCTAAAAAGCCATGGGATTGTTAGATATATGGTTCTTCCATCCCTAACTTTTAGCATTTCAAAATGCACCATTTCGTAGCTTGAGAGCTTTCCTGTCAAATTTTGACGAATTTCCGCCACTGTGAGTAGCTCCACTTAAACTGTCTTGGAAGTAACTTGATTTAGTTAGAAATATTAGAAAGAACAACACTGAAATTCCCTTGAATGCCAGAAAGCATGTATCAGGACACTTTTGTTGTCATGTTAATCGCCCATTGTGAAATAAGTTTGAACGATTCTTCCATTTACCCGTAGATTCAAAGTTGATATGTCGAAATTTCCAACAATTTCCCGGATAGATGAAGAATTGAGCAATTTGGACGCATTTAAGATGTCTCATCCATCGAAACAACCCGACTGCCCGGAAGAACTCAAGTGAGAAATTTCAGCATTTCAAGCAAGGATTTTAGAATGGGAGACGGTTATTAATTTAACCAAAGTATGGACTGTAATGCAAAAGTAGTTATAAAATGCTGAGTAAATAGAACTATTATTTAATCAAACGTAGAATTTTGGTATTTATGGAATAATTATTTTGGTCATCATTTATTCTTGTTGTGTGAGTAAATTGACAATCCTCAAGTTGAGGTAACACAACCTTTGCAATGAAGATTTTCTTCGGATGCTGGGCATGGCAAATTTACGATACCAAAGCCATAGCAGTTGCAATTTGAATGAAACTAATATACAAATTTTAAAGACCTTCTCAGTTTTGTGCATTCAAGTTTAGGTGTGCCAGAAAAGGAAATGTGTTTGCAGTTCCAATGATCTCCGCAAATATTTTGCTTCCTTTCGTGGAAACTCCTCTGTTGCTCTTCTGCTGACTTGTATTCATCATACCACACACAACAAATGACCGTTTCATTTGTATCCAAGCAAAGTCATCACTTGTTCAAAGGGGTGTATTTAGCCCCCTACCTTTGCTTCTCGTATTGATAACAACTGTGTTAACAGGGTCTATCATTTACATACTTGGTAGATTAATTTGAACATTGTGCATACAACTAAGGAAAGGAAAAATTTGAGTGTAACATGTCTGCTAAAAGTATTCTTCCATTTTCTAATATTTAGAAAACTTGAAAGGAACTCAGATCGCCCATAGCCATTCCTTCACTTCATGGTAGATAAAATTTCTTCCACCTGCTGTTAAACTTAATATAATTTATAAGATCAAAGTCTAACCTTTGTTAAAATGATACTTGGCTGAATTTCGTTGGAGTTCATGTTTCATAGATCATATTTAAACAGGTGTCTAGACGGGCCTTCCACCTCCTAGATACTTGTGCATTACTTTACGAAGTAAGAGTGGAGTTTCATTTCAAAATGGGAGACGAAAAGACCTCAGAAATGAACTTACGTTTGTTGAATATTTTGGGATTTATTATTTTGTTGTTTTTATGCATTGTAAATGTATTGAGTCAAAATCGAATCGAAAAGTTGGAAAATGAAGCAGTTTTGGCGAAGGAGAAGAATAAAGTGATGGTTGCTCAACTTGAAAGAGTCGAAAAAGAGTTGATGATAATTGCCTTGAAAAGCAATTCAGGTAATTATGCAACATGTGATCAGTAGATTTAAGGAATCGATACTCCTTTTATGAATGGATACTTCATGAATCAACCCCTACACACAGCCCCCGGCCCGACTTCTAGATTTAAGGGGCTGAATCCAAGTATTAGCTACTTTACGTTATATTACTTTATAAGTCTTTGTATTACAGTAGTGAAGATATNTTTGGGATTTATTATTTTGTTGTTTTTATGCATTGTAAATGTATTGAGTCAAAATCGAATCGAAAAGTTGGAAAATGATGCAGTTTTGGCGAAGGAGAAGAATAAAGTGATGGTTGCTCAACTTGAAAGAGTCGAAAAAGAGTTGATGATAATTGCCTTGAAAAGCAATTCAGGTAATTATGTAACTTGTGATCAGTAGATTTAAGGAATTGATACTCTTTTTATGAATGGATACTTCATGAATCAACCCCTACACAGAGCCCCCGGCCCGACTTCTAGATTAAAGGGGCTGAATCCAAGTATTAGCTATTTTACGTTATATTACTTTATAAGTCTTTGTATTAGTGAAGGTATTCAATATTATTCCTTTTGCAAAACCGTTCCATCTGGACGAGCCCCATAGGGAACCCTTCTGCACTTCAATGATAATTGCGAATAAAATAAAACGATTCGTAACTCTATTCTTATATGTTTAGGAAAACTTTATCGAGGGAGAAGAAATGTTTTTGGTGAAAACGTTCAGGACTTTGCTATTTCAAGGGGAATACCTGAGACAAGTGATGACGTCAGCTCAAGAGGTGAGACAGCGGCTTCTTTGTTTATAATTTGACGCACAAGGAATTCAGCTAAGAAGGACGAAACTAAAGTTAGGCCTTTAGGTTAGGAAGTAGGGAAATAGGAAATTGCATTCGTAAATTGAACGATTAAAAATTGAACATTGAAAAATTATATTAATTGAACAGTGTACCGTTCTACATAGGTCGATTTGAATATCGCCTTGGCAGAACTGCTATGGTAAAGTTTATGAAGTTAAACGCTAAAATAGGTTATTTATAGTGCTAAGTTATAATTCTATTCACCTATACCTATCAAACGTTTTAAAGACATTTTAATTCAATGAAATTCATCTCAGGGTACCAAATTAATAATTCTGTTGAAGGGTGTGTAAGGTTAAAAGCTTGCGTTTGAAAGAACAAAACAATCTAAAAATATCCCATCCAAATCGATGTCGCACACGCACCGTGAACAGTGGATCACCAATGAAATACACGTATTTTTTCATAAGAAACTGCCCATAAGAAACTCAACTCTCAGATCGCCAAAAAATTAAGAAACTCCAGTACTGGGAGAATATAAGTTAAGAAACTATTTACTTTGATAAAGGAAATCTTGGCATATTTTTCTTTACTTTCACTTGCTTCCTGTATCATATTCATCGAAAGGTACTTAAGTAATGTCTAAACATTGGAAAGGCTTAAAAAAACGTTGTTTTGAAATGTTCAGGAGGGCAAAGGTAGTGAACATGAAGATTGTCATGGAACCTCTAAGAAACGCATAAGAAACTCTGAGTACTCAAAATCTGATCATTTTAAGAAACTTTCAGTACTGGCCCAATTTCTTAGTTTCTTATAAAAAAAATACGTGTAATGCTGCGGCTGAGTGTTTTCTTCGTTCTATTTATAGACAAGCATATACCGATGGAGGATTGCAGAGCGATATTTGACTCCGGTGAGAAAAAGAGCGGAATTTATTGCATACAACTAAAAAGTGGGAAAGTTATCGAAGTTTATTGTGATATGGAGAGTGATGGTGGTGGATGGACTGTTTTTCAACGAAGAAATGATTCAAGTACGGATTTTTATCGAGGATGGAAAGAATATCAACAAGGATTCGGAAACCTGAAAGGAAACTTCTGGCTAGGATTAGATGCGATACATGAGCTTACTTCTTGGAAGGAAGTTGCCCTGCGTATTGACATGAAACGAATGGGCGGTGAAAAAGGATATGCAACTTATTCTCATTTCAAAATTGGGCCAGAAATGGATAAATATAAGCTGGATGTCTCTGGATTTTCAGGGAATATAAGGGATTCTTTTCTGTATCACAACAAAATGAAATTCTCCACGAAAGATAACGATAATGATATTTGGAACGCACCTTGTGCAATAGAGAGAAGAGGGGCATGGTGGTATCGGCAATGTTTGTCTTCTAATTTGAATGCTATGTTTCCCAAAAAAGGAATTAATTATTTTGGAAGAATTAAAAGCATGAGTTGGGTTCGTTGGAAATACAGCTCTGGTGACATTATATTTAGTGAGATGAAAATACGATAACTTTTACTCTGCATTAACAAAGATGACATTTCTGGACAAACAGTGAAACTCAAATTGATTGATATCCAAACGAAATTCTTTCATTGTGTAACGTTTTTATATTAGAACCAAAAGACCCTGAAGACAAAATGAGTTGTAACAAAGATACTTTGACCAATAGAATAGTTGACTATTTTACCAGCTTGGCTAATAATTGAACAGAATAATTTACGCTGTGTGTCCTGCCCCATTCTGAATTAAAACCCTTGGGTTATATGTAATGAGGACCTCGTATCTGCGGTAAAAATGATCTAATTGTTAGAAATATGTTTCACAGTTACGATACATTAGTTGTAGACGTTTTCATTATAGTATGATAAACAAGTTGATCTTTATTTTTACTGGTTGATGTCCTCTGTTCTTGCAGTTGCACACAGGCAGCCCACTTATGAGGACATATTCATTCCTTATCAGCCAATGTCTCACAATTTTTAGGTATTTATTCAAGTCAAATATTGCTGCAGGATGACCGTCCTGGAGTCCTAACAAGAAGAAACAATGTCCAATCGTACAAACATTTCATTACAAACGAAATGACTAAACATCAAGGCATCAATTCATTTCAGGAAACTTCGACATTAGCCATTGCAAATTATCAATAACAAGAACATTTTAATCGGTGGTGAAAAGCCTTGCAGTCGAAAAATACAGTATCTGCATTATAGTGATCTCTAACGTTTACGAAAACTCATATTTACAACAACAATAAGATCATAGCAAGAGTACCGTAGACTTGGTACAATCATTCATAGAGAGCTGAGCTTTCCTGGCACAAAGGATTCCATCATAAGAAAAATGCTCTAACGAGTACAACTTTCTATTCTTGAACCGTACCTCTATTGCAGCAAGTCAGTGTAAAATGTGCCTCTGACTGGGAATACTGGGGATGCTTCGGAGAAAAAATGAAGGGAATCGAAAATCTTACGAGGGAATCGAAAATCTTAAGGGGGAATCGAAAATCTTAAGGGGGAATCGAAAATCTTAAGAGGGAGTCTCAGGGTATCTTTGATTGGTAATTCTAAACCTACCAAATTCTGAAAATATTAGACTTCCCAGGAAGGCAGTAACATTCTTTGCAATGAAACAAAAAAAATTTCGAAATGATAGGTTTTGGATTCATCGTGCTTCTTCGGCAACGAAAACAAGAATCTCTCAGAAGTCTACCAAACCTTCTGCCTTTTGAGTAGAATTGACACCAATCAAAGACACCCTTAAGCATTGGTTAGCTGGTACATGTCTTGATTTTGATGTGGTTTAATATTAGTTGTAGTTTCATTCTAAATCTAGAAGCTAATCATAAATTAAAGTTTATAATTTGAAATCATCTAGTTGCATTGAGTGTGTCTGTATTCCTATATAACTTGAGGATTGCTAGAGTCATACGTCGTCACGTGACTATTACCTCTGTTTGGTAAGAGAGACCGTCTTTCATCGTCATCAGAATCATAAGTATTATTGATTCCATAGTCTGGAGCTTCAATCTGCAAAAAAGATTTGTCGTGAACAAGTCTTCTAACATATCAATTTCAATTTGATTATGACAGCGTATGATACACTCTTTTTTATAAGAATGTTATAATTTTTGTCCAGTCTCAATATTCTTAAGAAATTTTCGTTTTGAGCCTTAACATATTCTTAAAGTATTCTTATTTTTTTCAAATCTGATATGGTTTCAGGGGAACATAGTTCAAAGAAGTGTCATATCATTACGATGAAATGGTCAAACGAAAGGAAAATTTAAGCAATTGTAGCAATAAGAATGTTCTTGACAATCATAAAGTTTTAAACATTCTTTTTGAAAAAATGAGATACGTCAGTCATGCGATTCTCCGTTATGAGCATCGCAAAACAGGCAACTGCTGAAAAGTGAGACACAAATATGCGAGCTGAGGCTGAGCAATATTCTTATAATATTCTTAAAATTTGGATGATTCTGAGACTGAATATTGTTATAAACAATATTCTTATAAAAAAAAGAGTGTAGTTCTATGACAGCACAAGGAAATGCTACAATCTTGGAAGAATAAGACCTGCCAATTTCCATTTGAAAAATGGCATTGAAAATGATAGATAAGCTTACTTGTGTTAGCTAAATATTTTGATAAAGTTACGGTAAGTTTTAATCAGCAAGTGAGCTTTAAGAAGAGGCTAAGTTAAGGTCTAATGAAACAATCAACATGAACAGAAAAACTGAGTTTCTGCCTGCAAGACTGAATCTTACACAAAATCTTTTAAAAGGCCTTTTAGTTATTCTACAAAAGGGCCTGGATCGAATGTTTGAGCTTCTATCACTATTGTGCACATTCGAAAATTCTACACATTGTTGCACAGTATCGTTCGATTCTGATTCTTTTCAGAATAGCTAAAAGGTCTATTTCAGTAACAATCTCTGATAACTTCTGCGGAAAAATGTTGCTGCTAATTTCAATTTCCTTTTCCAAAAGACAGGATATTAATAACGAGGGTTTGATGTGTGCTGCAGATTTCTTTACATACAGCCATGGAAATCTATTATCAAAATTACGAAGTATTTTAGACAGGCTTGAAAACTGAATAAAAAGCGTACCTTTGGGTAGGTCGGGGAATTTCTAGAACGTCGAATCCATGAAAAATCAAATAATTGGTTGTACATTGCAGTACCAATCAATAACAACATGAATCCATCAACTAAAATGGATGAAATAATTCATTAATAAAGTAAAGATTTATCCCGAAGAAACATGAAACGTCAAATACATTACAGTACTGATCAATAAAATGATGAAGCAGTTGAAACAAAACAAAATATAATGAAAAAATATGATTCAGATGAAACATAAGTCAATGCAGAGTTAACAGTTCATGAGCACAAGCACACAAGCACAAGCATTCTTTAAGAGCACAAGCACAAGAAAATTCCCTTTGAGTACACATCTTGTAATTCAAGCAATTAAACCTGGATTGTTTCTGACTGACTCATTTCAACACTGAGAATGAATTTGCTTTAAATCGTCTGGTTGCTACTATTTTTAACGAAGTACGTGAACAATACGAATCCTGTCTAGTAAAAAAGCTTTTTTAAGTGTGTCAAGTTATGNAAAAATATGATTCAGATGAACATAAGTCAATGCAAAGTTAACAGTTCATGAGCACAAGCACACAAGCACAAGCATTCTTTAAGAGCACAAGCACAAGAAAATTCCCATTGAGTACACATCTTGTAATTCAAGCCATTAAACCTGGGTTTTTATCTGACTGACTCATTTCAACACTGAGAATGAATTTGCTTTATATCGTCTGGTTGCTAGTATTTTTTACGAAGTACGTGAACAATGCGAATCTTGTCTTGTAAAAAAGCTTTTTAAGTGTGTCAAGTTATGGTTCTGAATTTCAAGCATCTTCACGGGTATCTTGATTTTTAGCAAACAGGGTCTTAGAATGCATTGACCATAATTTTGAATGGTATGAATGAAAAGCAAAGGAGATTGGAACGATACCTTGAAACATGCCATACGCTGTGCTCCATTCTTCACCAAATGACTACAACAAAAATACAACCATCAAAGGCATGTTAGTTTTTAACTGGTACAGCCACAAAATGCAACTTTGTTTTCTGAGCTTAGCCAAATACAGACTCTCAATTCTGAATTGCAAAACTTTTAGAATGATCATATAAAGATGGCTTATTCTAATGAAAAGACATATAAAGTGCAAGTTCTCAATATAAGTCAAATGTCATCTTTCATTAAAACAGTTTGCTAGTTTGGTCTTATTGCAATAATTCTCATGCTTTCGAATGGCGTGCATTTACCGCCAAAATTTTACTTTTCAAAATTTCCCAATGGTAACAAACACAAGGGGTTTACCTCATCAATGACGTAATAAATAAACAAACTGACAAGCCAAACAACCAGTGTTCGACATGCATCCAAAAGTGTCCGATGAACAGCTACAAAGAAAAGTTGGCACTAAATCAGACAATTACATCATTAGCATGGATGAACAAATTATCTAACACATGGCTTTGTTAATCAACGAGATTCCTTTACCACATGCCATCCGCAGACTTTCCAGAACACGTAGAATTAACTATCAAAGAATTAATTACATTGAACCAAACTATCATGCCTTAATGTAAGAAAGAAAAATTACGAAAAAGAGAGCTCAACAAATGCTCTTCTATTTCGGTGATCCAAATCCTACAAAAACCTTTGAAGATTACAGCATAGTAAATAAACAAACATTTAAAATTTTAATGGACTCAAATCGATCCATACGTGAACTAAAGGAGAGTTTCCACTATTTTGATAACATTCTAAACTTTGATTCATTATTTGTGAAGATGGTTTACAAATTGAAAGGTCGATTGGCATCATAAATTTCACATTTCGTAGTTTTTCTCAAAAATGATCAATCTGTTCTAATGTAAGATAGAAATTATTTACATTGACTTAAAGAATGCGGACAAAGAACGATCAGAGCATGAAAAAGAATTAAAAAAAATACCTGTCATGGATTTAGTGACACTCAGACCAAAGAAGTTGTAAAATGCTATTGATGCAAGATACAGAGCTGAAAGAGAACAACATGAAAGTATCATCAAATATTCCCTGATCTGTAAATGACCGTCTAACAATTCATTTACGACCTATGCTGTCTCTTGTCATCAGCGACTGCATCGTTGAGAAAGACCTGAATGGCACACTGCGCAGAGAAAATCTCTCAAGATGAAAAAATAACACTCTACTTGTATACAGGATTGAAATTTTTGCGACAAGAAGCAAGCAGATTGGCAATACGAGATTAGTTTTTTTTTTCTATTCATATAAAATATTACAATTCATCAATACGTTCTACCATACTATCTAATTACTAAACAACAATACGGGGACGATACCATGAGGAGCAAAAGACAATGACTCCCCCATGGCCAATACATAAAGATGCACAATGTTAAACAAAAATACAAAGGAAAATAACTAAGCTAAAATAAATATTGGCTACGAATATACAATGAAACTGAAAACAAAGTAGGTGCTTATCTATGGGACTTTGCAGCAATGGAACATTATGGAACAGATTATGTTTTGATCTGATTATTAGTTAAATGGACTACATTTTTAATTTGTGAGGATTACTGATCTCTTTTTATGGTGTGCCAAGATTCTCGTTCGAAACTGCATTCTTATTTTTTCCATAGCAATCAGTTTAAGAACTTGTTGAGTTTAGAATCACCAACAAAATATTCTCACATAAGTTAGATATGAAACGATGAAGAAGAAAAATTTTTAATAAATCACGTGATCAACAACATGTGATAACTTACCGCAAAAGATTGCCAATTTGTAATTATTCTTGATCATAATTAAAGCATCGATACTATTCTCGTAACTGTTATGATGTTGATTTCCAGGAATGAAATAAACAACAGGAAGGACGAGCTAAGAAGGAAGTAAAATATTCTTTGCGTCAAGAAAGAAACAAAATATGACTTATTTCTTATTGAATGTCGAGCTGAAGCTGTCGAAATAAAATGCTTATTTGTCCTCATCTCATCCTGGTTCTGAAATTGTGCATGCTTAATTTTCAGTGGCAATCAAAAACACATGCGAAGAAGGTAATAAAAATGATTTTTGAAAGATGCTCATCACAGCAAATAAAGGAATAGAAAAAAGCAGAATATTATGAACATTCTATTCTAGCAGCAATCTGGAACAGGAAAAAAGGCATGCAAGACGATACTTGGAAAATGAAACTTCGATTTTAACTTACAGCTACCATGAAGATTATACCATAAAATCCTTCCATGCCCACCACCTAAAAGGCAAGAATAATTTATAATTCTCCATCAGAATCTAAAATCTTTACACAGCAAAATATAATAGCTGTTTCTTCAGAACAGATTTCGCCTGCAAAATGTTGGTCATCCTGACAAACGTGATAGCCTGCTAACAAAGGTCATTCTCATTGCTGTGAGACTGGAAAACCGACAAAATTTGATATATTCTTAGCCATTTCTAAAACTTTGAAAGGAACCTTCTCCAAAAATCTGCTGTAAGGAAGGACCGATTAAAGCCAGGTAAATTTAACATCTTCTTGAATATAATCGGCTATCAAATAAGATATAAATTGTTTGTTTGCACGTGCAGCTATGGTGCAGCATACGATGCAGCATACGTGCATCAAACGATGAATCCATAAAACAACTTTAAATAGCCTAGAGCTGAGAAGACTAAATGTTTCAGGCTTAACCCTTCATCAATAGTCAGTATTAAATAAAATATTTGCCACTATCATTGCTTTAAAATTAATGAAACAGTATTTTTGCAAACGTCAAACGTTTTTTTACTCAACCGCTAGTACCAAAGACAATAATTGACCTACCAGTTCGATTTGACAAGAAATTTCGCAACGACACAACGACGCAACATAATTCCACTAAGAAGATACGACAAAAGGGAGGCCTACGTGCAAAGGGTGAAAGTTGCGTTTCTTCAAGAATGTTTCTTCAATGACCATTTGAGTTGCACTCACAATCTGGCTGCCAACAATCAGAATCACACCTGTAAATTTGATAAATTTAATCAAACATTCTAAGTAGTTTTCTTCGTATTTTAGTATTCTATTGCAATAAAAAAGCTAAATTCGCTACAGTTCTCTTTAAAAGAATCTTCAATCCCTTTGGATCAGCACGAAGATAATTTTGCATGGAAATTTTAATTATCTAATACTGAAATTGTCTCAATTTGCTTCTTATTTTTCAGGTGCATGAATTTTGATGTACTTTCTTTATGTCTGCTATAGATTTCTTTCTTGAAACATAACAGCATTCGGCAAAAAAGCTAAGTTTGATTTAAAAGATAATATTCCAGTAAAGTTTACTGAAGAACAAAACTTCAATGACATCTTTGCCACACTCTTCTTGGATTAAGTTTCTAAACAGTTCCTTGCTCTTGTCAAACGTAAAACTAGAGTTAGCCAAAGTTTCGGCGATCGTTGCTAATTTCTAATAAAAACGAGCATTGATCTTTTCAAATATTAGGACATGCAGCATATGCCACCTTCAGTTTGATCAATGATATCAAACCGAACACCTTTCTGTAATTTTGGTTTTAACTGATAAACGTATTAATTACCAATATATTAGAACGAACCTAGAATAGTATGCCATTGAGAGACATTGTGATTTTTACGCAGAATGGTAGAGAGGCCCACAAACAAAAGACCAACCTGGAAAGCAAGGGAAAAAGTAATAGAAATTATCAGCAGTTACTTGTTGTTGAACGAAATAGGAAAAATGTAAATTCATTTCAGATTTAGTAAAATTATTACCATGGCAGTTAACATTCCAAGCCAGTGATTGAGCTTCAGTTCTCGTTTCAAGAATATTTTCTGCAAATAAAGTATTAAACGTTTCAATAAATTCAGAACTGCTGCAAAAAGGGAGCAAGCAGGTAAGAACATTGATTTTTTTAATTTGTTGACCATGCAATTTTCCAACATGAATATGTTTGCATAATATTATTAAAATGTCAACATATCAACAGGGAATACTGGTATTTTACATCCAGATTTATGATGCAAAGTACCTAAAAAGATGCGACCTATGGATATCTTTCATTACACTTCGAATTTAAATTGTCCAATGACAGTATATACAAAGGAAAAAAGAGCCATAAAGGCTAGACGATGGACTTTTGAAAAAAAAAAGAATTTGAACGTACTGAGAAAATGCCAGTAAAGACAATAATTGATCCTCGTAGCATCTGCCAAATCGAAGCATCAACATATAGCAATCCAATGCCTATTAAAAAGGGTATTGATCAATATGACATACAGTAGAGCAGGCCATACACAAATTAGCATGACAAGATACAGTAAAAATTCTTGAGCCATATGAAAGACTGTATAAAATTTTCTAAACAAGAATTCTTTGGCAGGAAAACAAATGTTGATGTGTGCAAAGCCAGAACTGCAGTTGTGACATTATCAGATGGAAAAGAGCCTTAAAATCTTCCCTCTTGAAAGAGTCCTTACCACATACTGTAGCTTTTATCTATATGCTAATTCTGTATTTATGGACCACTGACTGCAAAGGCTCAATTTATTAGTATTACACCATACCCAACTTACTTAAAGTTCTATTTGACATAATAATATTCTATATCAGAAGTGATTATGACAAATGGCTTTTATTCTACTATAATTTTTCTCTGAACAAAGTTGAGATCTACTCTTACCAGACAATGTTGTTCCAAATAAATCACAAACAGTTGGAATAGCAAAGATGAGTTGACAGACTCTGAAAGATGAAAAATTCTTGTATAATCTGACGGTGAATGAAGAAATTGCATATTTTGTATCTTTGAATTGAGAACTTCTAGCCTTGCAAGTAAAAATGGACTAGAAATTCAGAAAATATTTCAAAGTTGTTGGCTAACTTCAGCTCTTCATTTTGTGGCAAGTGGAGGTTTTAGATTGAAAAAACTTCTTGAAAACTGTCCCAAAGGCATTGTTTTTTCAAAGAATTCTGTCAAAGATCTTAATCATTTCTAAATTCTGATAAGAATTAAGAATTCAGCAAGTAAATAAAGATCAATCTTGATGGTGCTGAAGAGGAAATTTGTAAAGTACGATTTTAAGTATGATGCAAACCTCTGGCTTTGTGGTGCATTCTGTGTGGTTGGTGCTGCAAGAGGATCCGTTAGCAGCTAAGAAACAACAAAATACATATTTTGTAAAAATTTGACAAGTTCTTTTAATCTATTAAGTTTTCAAAGCTCTCATATATCTAGTCTCTGGATTTAAACTTTAATTTAAAATTTGGTGTATTTTTTGGACAGGCAAATTTTGCTAACTTCAGAATTAGTAAAATGTTAATAAAACATTATTCTTTAAATTCAAAACTCTAATAATTTGAAGCAGCAGTTCAAGGATTAAATACAACTGTATAACAACTGGTGCCATTTATTTCACCAACCTGGTCTCGTACAGCTCGCCTTTCTTTTCTCCTTTGATAAATCAACCCAAAAAGGCAGAGGGTCTCACCACAAAACATGATCAATGTCTGAAACCATGGATGATCAAATTTGTGATTCTTTTCTCCACTCATATCCTTGAGACCAGTTGACCTAGAAAAACATTATACTGAGTGCAATATACTGTAGGGAAATGCTGTAGCAATAGCTGACTCAAGAAAAAATCATCAAAAAGTATAGGTCTACTTCAAAACGTCCAAGGCCTATCATTATATCTACAATCTCACGATTGTAAAAATACATTGGTCATGGATTTTTCCGTTGGCATAAGTAAACATAATAAAATATTCTGATTCTTCATCGATTTCATCGATTTAGATTAATTTACTTTGTACATTGGTATATAGTAAGCCAGATGATGCAGATAATCAATGTAAAATAATTTGACAAACAAAATAAGAAGGAAAGAGTATAAAAATGTTTTCAAGCAAACTTATGGAGAGAGCGTAGTATACTACATCTACGACCTTCTAAATAACATTGTGGTGCATCGTAGTATAGTACAGTAGAAACCCGCATAAAAGAACCTGTTTTCATAAGAACCTTGAGGCTGAAATTAAATCTTTTAAACCCCCTAAATAAGAATCCCTACTAGGCTGAAACTGGGAAAGGTTCTTATATAATAGCTTTCATGTAAATTATTAAAATGACAAGAATTTTTAAGATTCTTCAGGATTATTCACATTCTGATCAGACTTCTTCATTGGTGCAAAGGATTAAAGGATTTTTAAACAGGTATTCTTATACACTATTCACACTGGCAAGTTAAATCAGTTGAAGTTAATCAGGTTATGGTATGTTGCATTCTAATTGGTCAATCCAACAAGTCAAATGCATTTGATTGGTTAAAATTTAACATGGTTAAAAAAGCTGGTTTAACTGTGTCATTACAGACCCACAAATGTTCTCAAGAATTCTGAAGAGTTCTTAAGAATTCTTGAGCAGGAAAATAGTGTTAATGTGTGCAAGACCTGTACGTATATAAGAACCTTTTTAAGAACCTTACAAGCTGGAATTTAGAATGGCAGCCAGTTAATTAAGAACCTATTCAGGCTGCACAAAGAAAACCTAGGTTCTTTTATGCGGGTTTCTACTGTA
>REGL01000654.1:118718-131139 GCA_004194395.1 Aurelia aurita complex sp. Pacific | reverse complement strand
CTGCGGACGCATCCGCATGGAATCGCCGCATGAAGGAAAACAAGGTAAAAGCATAAATTTATGTTATAAAAGACCAAATCTTCGCCATAAATATGTTCAGTGATGTCTGAGGAGTATTTTGATGTATAATTTCACTGTAATACGGAGGTTTAGGATCCACAGGGAAGGAATATTTCGGGCTACACAATATTTTTCACAGTGCGTCGAAGATTTCTAAACACAGATCTCGGCCTCGCGTCCACCCTAGCAAGGAATATTTGATAACATGTTAGTTTTTCTTGTGGTTGTGCCATATTTATCTGCCTTGTTTGATGCTTTTTCCTTTTCTCTCTTCTCTTCTACCTTTCTTTACTTTCACTTCCCGCTTCAACTTTCAAAATGGCTGAATACAAATTGCTGTTGTTGTTGTTCTCACGTGATGGAATCAAAATGGTCCACCTAAACGTAACACGGGGGATTGTTATTTATGCTCACGTTTTGCTCGAAGGAAAATGATCTTCTCTAAAGATCATTAGAAGAGCAATCATGGAAAATTATATAGCCCATACGACTTTTACATACCTTAATGGTTGTTTAAATCAAACCTAGCAAATCAAGGCAAGGAAATTATAGCGTATAAACGATAGAAAACAAACTGCTACTCCCGTGATTTGATTAAAATGTTGTTGTAGTTGTAGGATCACCTGATGTGCACAAGACGTCCAGAAAAAAGCTCTTCTTTTGAAGCTGCCAGCAAAGAAGGAAGAGCGCGAGGGAAGGTGAAGGACAACAAAGAGGAAAGATGCGACTGGTCATCAATTCATTATGCTTGCTCGCCTTTGCTGCATTCATTACTGTACGAAATGCAGAAGCAAGCTCAGCAGAATCAAGATTAGAACTTATTCGAGTTCCTGATGTTGGAGAAAGAGAACTGTTTGTTGCTTTTCACAACAAAGATGGGGTTTGTAGATGGTCAATGGTTGAAAAGACTTTGCAAGATTCAAATGCCAAAACGAAGAGTGAATGGTAAAGACTTATCATATGAAAATCTGATAAATAGAAAAAAGAAAGACCTCAGCTCATACAATTGCTATTCTAGTCAACTGGCAGAGGACCAAGTCTCAGGTCTGCAAATAGAGATTTGTCCCATGCACATCAAAAGAGGCCCAGTCACAGATAAACAAAAGCTCTATATTATTTGAACTCATTATTCTCAATGGCACAAACTACAAAATTACCCATGGACATTGTGTTTACGTCATCTCAACTTGCATGCACAAAATGCAAACTTTACAGTGTGGCTCCAAACCACCCTGGATACCAGACCCTCCCATGACAGCAGCACACCAGACTGATTAGTTTGCAAAATGTGCACTGAAAATTTAAAAACAATGATTCTATTTTTCTTCTGTGTGCACGACATAAATAGCAGTCTGGGCAGCACACAAATATTTTTGAGATTTCAAAATTTCCTCTTGAGAAGAGATGCTAAGCAACAACAACAAGCAGTAGTTAAATTGTTATAACCCAACATTTATAGCCAAAAAACTCAAAATCTTATTTCCAAATTTAGAGACGGTCATAAATTATGGTTTTAGGTATCACCTTTCAAATTTTGGATCTGATTCGTTTGAAAATACACATAAAGCTCACTCATTTCAGCGAAAAATTTCAGTCAAATAATTTCCTCAGCAACTCCTTAGCAATGCAAAAATTAAATCTTTCCTCCTAAAAACCACCAAATACCCCCTGAGTTATCATTAGGGTCATGGTGGCTAAAAGGTTAGTGGTTCAAGTCCCCTTTGCAAAAAATCAATGTGATAACAATGTGTAACAGACTTAGCAATTCAACTACTTCTTCGATCTCAGTACATACAGTTAAGAAGCAACTTAACCATCACGTGTATTGCACCATTTTGCAAACTGGAAGACTGCAAGCCAGAACTTTCATGTGCAGAATTTTCAAAAATCTCCCATAATTTTCATGACCTTGGTATGATGTCATGTTGTACTGCATCTATACATCAGTACCAAGGTCATAGGAATGACCTGAAGTAATTTCACAAATAGCTATTCATGTTTCAAGTCCAATTTTAACACAAACTGACTCTTTATTTTGCTTTCTTCTGCAGGCAAAGCTTGCCATTACCAAATGGCCTTCAAGCAAAATCTAATCCCTCCGCAATAATGATGAAAAACAAGAAAGCCTTTGTTTTCATTCAAGCATCCAATGGACAAATCTATACTTTGCCATTGACCCCTTCAGAATCGCCACAGTTTGGCAGTTGGTCCATGATTGGCTCATCAAAGCTTGTTTTCAATGATGGTACGTTATTTATACTCAATCTTAACTTCAATGATACCATTCATTCCAAAGTTGAATTTTCAAGGCACATTGAAGTAATCTAAAAGGCAATGTGACAATTTAAACTGACAAGAACAAAGCGTCATGGTCCAATCCAATTTAACATTATAGATATACTACGCAATACCTTCAATTGCCAACATATAAGGTCTACTTTGGTAAAATTGATAATCTTAGGGAAGACTAGGCAAGGCAGTAAATGTGAAGAAATTTATAAAAATCTTCAGTTATGGATTTTCTCTTGCTATATTTGTTAGAACGACAGTACCTTTGTTGAAGTATTTAAGGTTGATTGAACAGTCCATGATCTACCATTTCTCTGCGATCGATATTATTCACTTTACCCCAGCATTCATATTTTTAGCTCCTACAGACCTCATCATGAGATTTCAATGACATCATTTTTTTTCTCATTTTGGACCCTTTGTCATTGCGTTTATGCATCACCTGAACCTTGGGATACATAGTCCCCTAGTTGCCCAGTTACCTTCCTCAAGATGGTTCACAAAGCTAAAAGTGATATTTTTTCAATCACAAAGGAGCCAGCTTGAAAGGAATGGATAGTGTTAAGGCGGTGGTATACTCAAACAAACAATATATCATAGCTAGAAGTTATGCAAATTCTTCAAAATGTTATTGGACAAGTTTAGATAGCAATGGTAAATGGAGTTCATGGAATCTTCTTGGTGGTGGATCAGTGACATTAATGACTGATGTCTCCATTGTTTACAACTCATTTTCAAAAGTAAGACATTCTTCTTTAGTATGTTATTTTTCTCCAAATCTTTATGTTGTTACTTTACAGGTTGATGGACTTGNCTTCAGTTATGGATTTTCTCTTGCTATATTTGTTAGAACGACAGTACCTTTGTTGAAGTATTTAAGGTTGATTGAACAGTCCATGATCTACCATTTCTCTGCGATCGATATTATTCACTTTACCCCAGCATTCATATTTTTAGCTCCTACAGACCTCATCATGAGATTTCAATGACATCATTTTTTTCTCATTTTGGACCCTTTGTCATTGCGTTTATGCATCACCTGAACCTTGGGATACATAGTCCCCTAGTTGCCCAGTTACCTTCCTCAAGATGGTTCACAAAGCTAAAAGTAATATTTTTTCAATCACAAAGGAGCCAGCTTGAAAGGAATGGATAGTGTTAAGGCGGTGGTATACTCAAACAAACAATATATCATAGCTAGAAGTTATGCAAATTCTTCAAAATGTCATTGGACAAGTTTAGATATCAATGGTAAATGGAGTTCATGGAATCTTCTTGGTGGTGGATCAGTGACACTAATGACTGATGTCTCTGTTGTTTACAACTCATTTTCAAAAGTAAGACATTCTTCTTTAGTATGTTATTTTTCTCTAAATCCTGATTATTGTTTTACAGGAAGATGGACTTCATTTCTCAATATTTTAAGTCCAGCTTCAAGAGATATTTTCAAAATACAAACAGTAGAAGCAACATGAGGGTCATTTTTGCGTCCACTGTCATAGAGATGCAAACTCATAAATCTAATTCATAAATGCAAAGTGGTAAATGCAACAGATAATGCAATCAGTATATCAAGGTCTCATTGTAGCCATAATTATAGAATAGAATTATTTTGGCATTGTCCAATGCCTCCTCTGGCATTGATTCGTGATTCATGTTTTGGCAAACTTTAGACTGTCCTGGTAAAGGGGTGATTAATTTTCACATTTCAGTACTTAGAAGCATTTGCTGTGATGACTGATGGCTACATGTACAGGACATGGCAAACTGGTGAGTCTTCATTTTACAATCAAAAACAAAACTTTATATCATTTTCAGTATACTGAAGTTAAACAAAGAGGAAGATTTTTGAAAAAGTGTCAGTCTCTGATGTTGTATGAAATCTTGACCAGAAGTGCATAAGGCATGAAGTCTTTACAAACAATTGCGCATTTGGTTAATGCATCTTCTACTTGATTTAATGGCTTTGAAGGAAATTCAGGCATTTTGTTGTAATGTTCATTCACAATCCTTGATATCTTCATTATATTCATCATTGTTGCGTTTTCCTTTTTATTTAAAGAGTTAAAGGAAAGATTTGGAAAAATTAGGATCATTGTACAATAAATCGTAGAGGAAAAGAGGGAATACAGTTCAATCTCCTAATAGACCATCCATACATAACTCAGCAATTTGTTGAGGTCACGACGCTGTTATTCTGAAGACAATCAAGATATCATAGATTGCCCCTGATCGTTTTGAGCAAAGTGCCTGAAATTTCTTTAAAGCCATTGAATGAAATGAAAGATGCACTAACCGATTGTGCAATGTATTTTACATATTTGATGCAAATGATGATCCTTGGCTAGATAATTAAATCAGCCTTAATGTTGACCTTTCCTGTATGACACCTATTTTTTGTGTTTCAGGATTTTCAGATTGGCATTCCTGGGACAAAACTGGTTATTTTGCTCCAAAATCCGTACATGCACCAGTGGCACACGCAATGGATACAAATATGTTCAACGGCAGAATTAATGTTTTTATTCATGGAACAGATGGCAAAATTCATCATATTTGGCAAACAACATGTGACAAAGTGCCAAATCCCTGGGGATGGTGTACGTGGAGCACATGGAATACAATAGGAGAGACAATGCCAATTGTTATGAATGTTGCAAGTACATTGAGCATTGCTAATAATATGCATTTGGGAATTGAGGTAAAAGCACAATATATCTATTATTTGTTAATTTCATTCACATATATGAAAGTATGGAAGTTGATAATAACTCATATTTTTCGGAAGCAAACCAGTATCTAAACTCAATTGAATATTCTCGATATTATCTGAAAAATTAAGATTCCTATTCTGATGTCTAATTTGGATCTCGTCATTTTACAGATCGTTTTTTGTTTAGAGCCATGAATTTTGGTGACAAAACATCCCTTGTCCAGACTTTGTCATTTACGATTTTTTAAGATGTCTTTACGAAGATGAACACAATACAACTAGCATAACAAATAGCAGCTTTGATTCCCCAAGCAAACGACTTATAGAGGAGTTGGGCTGGAAGACCATCGAAGAAGTCTAAAACGATGGTCTATTTTTTATATCATCATAAAATATTAAGATATACAAAGCAACGGCAACAGTTAAACTAGAATTGAGAAAAGAAAATATATGTCGTTCGTAGGACACAAAGTCATCGAGTTCTTACTACGAACGACACTTACAACAGTTCAATACAACGATAGTATCTAGTCTAACAAAAAATACAACACTACAAAAATTTAGGTGTACCAGGTTCGTCAAAGAAATATATCTCTGACTCACCTGTTAGGGTACGATGGTCTTCAAGTCGCTCATTGATTTGGCTCCATTTTACCCATAATAACCTCTTCACCAAAAACTCGGCATGCTCCTCCCGCAGCCTCTGGAACACTGAGACTGATTTTTAAGGTTGCCAAATGAAAAAGTCTTCAAATGGGCAAAAATCCTTTTCTTTCCGGGCAGCTAAATTATGGAATCTGAATCTAAGACGGCATCCTCCCTGAATGGTTTTAAAAACCAATAAAGGGTTAACTTTTCTTGCTGTTGAAAATATTGTATAATTGTAAATATATTTTTAAAATTATTGTTTTTCTAGTGATATGTTATTTTCAACTGTATATTATAATTAAGTTTTTATCGGAGGGCCCTTTGAAAAACAGCTCCTGCTGAAGGACAACCCTCCTTAAATGAATCAAAATATGAAATATATCAAATATATGAAATCTGAAATATACAAACTCTGAATCTGACGAGGGGAGGATAGCATGTTTGTGCAAACCTGGGGAGTTAATGATGTTTATTGTTTATTGTTTTTCAGGTATTTACTGTCAACAAGAAAGGGAAACTGTATTATATGTGGCAACCAAAGCGTCATGGAAAATGGAACGCATGGAAAATGGTGACAGGGACCCAGTCACAAGCACTTGTTTCCATAGCAACTGTCATTAATGACAACACTGGATGGTGGACTGCATTTGGGGTAAGCTTTGTCCTGTTTATTTTGTCAAGGAGTGAAGGATAATTCTCACTGGAAAATGAATAGGAGACCTCAGGACTCATCATTGGCTCGAGAAAGCTGTTTAAACTTGAAATGCGTTTGTCATTTGTCATTTATCGTATTGTCATCGTCTTTCTCTCCCTTCTAAAAGCTCGACGCAACCGACACCGTATTCTACATCCAAGAAGACAGATCAATATCTCTCTCACCATTAAAGATAACATCGGGTGAAATGGTTAATGTGAAATGGTCAGTACCCCCGGATCAAGCAACTCATATGGATTGGATTGGTAAGACCATCTGAACTTCAAAATGCTTCTTTCTCTTTTGTAGTATGTTCCCTTAGATCAACACCAACAGTTTCTTTCGATTTTCATTCATTAAGAATTTTTCTGTCAAATGACCCCTGGGAATTTTTAATCCTTTGGTAAATGCAGTGCGATCTCTTCCTCTAGCTGGGAGGTTTACTTCGAAATCCGACAGCCACTACTTCATGGACTGCTAAGCTCATAAGCTGAATTTACAGTTTACATGGAAGGGCCCCTTGAAAACCAGCGTATGAAGAGCAACCCTCCTTAAAAAAATTAAATATGAAATATTCGATACCTTATTACAGCAGCTCCCTTAAAACAGGGGCTCATGTTTGTCCGAAAGAAGATCATGAGCCATTCTAAACTGCAATCCATAATCTAGCATTTTAAAGGAGATTTTAAATGCGACTTCACCTTTAGAAGGAGGCTACTGCCTCTTATTCTTGTCATAGATCTGCAACAAGTATATAAGTAACAATTTTGGCATTCTGCCTCTTGTGCAATTTGCCGTTATCCAGCTTCGGGTCAGAAATGCAGAATGAGACCATATGCAGCTTCGGGTCAGGAAATTGGGCCGGGTCGGNCTGGAAAATGAATAGGAGACCTCAGGACTCATCATTGGCTCGAGAAAGCTGTTTAAACTTGAAATGCGTTTGTCATTTGTCATTTATCGTATTGTCATCGTCTTTCTCTCCCTTCTAAAAGCTCGACGCAACCGACACCGTATTCTACATCCAAGAAGACAGATCAATATCTCTCTCACCATTAAAGATAACATCGGGTGAAATGGTTAATGTGAAATGGTCAGTACCCCCGGATCAAGCAACTCATATGGATTGGATTGGTAAGACCATCTGAACATCAAAATGCTTCTTTCTCTTTTGTAGTATGTTCCCTTAGATCAACACCAACAGTTTCTTTCTATTTTCATTCATTAAGAATTTTTCTGTCATATGACCCGTGGGAATTTTTAATACTTTGGTAAATGCAGTGCGATCTCTTCCTCTAGCTGGGAGGTTTACTTCGAAATCCGACAGCCACTTCTTCATGGACTGCTAAGCTCATAAGCTGAATTTACAGTTTACATGGGAGGCCCCCTTGAAAACCAGCGTATGAAGAGTAACCATCCTTAAAAGAATTAAATATGAAATATTCGATGCCTTATTACATCAGCTCCCTTAATACACGGGCTCATGTTTGTCCGAAAGAAGATTATGAGCCATTATAAACTGCAATCCTTAATCTATCATCGTGACTGTAATGGAGATTTTAAATGCGACTTCACCTTTAGAAGGAGGCTACTGCCTCTTTCCGTTATCCAGCTTCGGGTCAGAAATGCAGAATGGGACCAAATGCAGCTTCGGGTCAGAAAATCTGGCCGGGTCGGCTTGCTGTTTATACTTTATACTGTAATGGAGAGGATTCCCTGGATTTCAGATTGCTCGCGCCAATCCCTTTTTCTTAATTGACAAATGGTCTATTGTTGATTTTGTAACGATGGCTATCTAACTGCGTTTAAAACAGATGTTGCAAATGTCTTAAGCAACAACAAAAAAGTGTAGCCTTTCTTTCTAACTGCATTTGTAACATTCAGCGTATTCAGCCATCGAAAATGCAGATTTCCGGAAAATTGTTGACAGGCTTATTTTCGCAAGACTTATTACAGTGAGTCCTAGTAATCGCCACCGCCTACCCATGTTGCTTCCTCATACTAGTGAGAGCGAGTTAGGGTAGGTGACTGGAGCGATTGCTAGAACTCAGCGTTGTGGGTCTTTGTTTTCATTGCATTGTATGAATACTAAGTTATTGATTGATTGATTGATTGATTGGTTGATTGATTGATTGATTGATTGATTGGTTGATTGGTTGATTGATTGATTCATTCATTCATTCATTGATTGACTGACTGATTGTCTGCTTTGAGTTGTCGAATGTGTCATTTTCTGTTTCAGGTGTATATAAACATGGTTCAGAAAGTCATCTATACATTGATTATTATTATGTTGGTGGAACACAAAACCCTTACAAAGATCCGGTTCCAAATGGAAATTTGAAATTCAAATCATACTTACCAGCTGGAACTTATGATTACCGATATTTGTAAGTATGCCTTTTATTTCTTGTAGGACTCATTTTTAATTTATTCACAGCACATTATTACAGACTTGTACTGCTATATTGACCATACTGTTTAACGGCTAAGACCCTCATGCCCCTTTCCAAAATCCATTGCTAAGTAGAAACCTCAATTTGAGGCTCAAATACAAAAATTCCTGTAAGCTGGAACGTAGAATTACAGATTTTGACAAATGGCCTCATAACTTTTTATTCTTTCTAAGCCTCAGACACCAGTTTTAATAATGAATATATGTGTTAGTCTGTTTTCAAAGATGGTACTCATGATTGTTGGCTTCACCATTGCATCACTACGTTTTCCAATACTTGAGGAGGTCCTGATTACTATCTATTATATATTTTTGTAGGGTAAACAAGAGATACATCCCCAGTCTGTTTTCAGAGATGGTACTATGATTGTTGGCTTCACCATTGCATCACTACGTTTTCCAATACTTGAAGGGGTCCTGATCACCATCTATTATATATTTTTGTAGGGTAAACAAGAGATACATCCCAGTCTGTTTTCAAAGATGGTACTCATGATTGTTGCTTCACCATTGCATCACTACGTTTTCCAATACTTGAAGGGGTCCTGATCACCATCTATTATATATTTTTGTAGGGTAAACAAGAGATACATCCCCGCACTTCAGTCCTCATTAATTGTCACCAAAGGGCCTACTGATGTAAAATGGATTCAAGTTTTCCGTGGATTGTTCACCGGTTTTCAGTTCAAGAACATCAGCGTTGAAACTTGTGTTAAAGATGCAGAATCTGTCGTAGACAGTTTTGAGAAAGCTTTCGCTGCATTTGAAGACAGAGAGATTTATAAAGGGCTTCATTTGGTTGGGTATGGTTTGACAGGGGCTGTGTCAGCCATGAAGGATTGTGATATTGAAAAAGAAGTTGTTGCAGGAATCGAGAAATTTGTGAAAGATTTGGTTTCATGTATCAAAGGTTTGTCGACCTTTTTATTTGTGGTTCCGTGGTGTCCAGTTGTAAATCATCCATCACTCAACTCTTTAATCCGCTTAGGTGTGATTCAAATCGTACACGGTACAGCCATTCATTTGCATACTTTAACGGGTTTGCGCAAGGTTAAAAACTTGTATTTGCAAAGAGCAACAAAATCTAAATATATCTCATTCAAATCGAAGCTGCATTTGCGCCGTGAACAATGGATCGCCAAAGAAACAATGCTGTTTCTGAGATTTCTCTTTGTTCTATTTTATAGACAAGCCTATTTGCCATTTTACATGCCATTTAAATGGCTTTTAATATTTATTATAATAGATTTGATATCATGTATCAATTCATTTCTATCAATTGTTCAATTGACATGTTAATTATTGGGGAGATTTTCAAGCAAATTCATTAATTCAAAATTCATCAAGTATTGCATTAGAGAGAAAATATCAGGACAAATTGGCAATAGGATAATTCTGAATGAATCCCTTTAAGATTTTCTCTGTTTGGTTTCCTTCAATGATCTGCAGTAGTCAGTGTCAAGCAAAACATTTTCCACTTTACTCAACAAAAGTTTCATGCACTACTAGAGGATTTTACGGTTTCTTGATATTTCTATATGAGCGTTGAAAACAGTTGAAATTTTGTTACGCTACAACTGATGAGGGCTTTTGTTCGATAACTTGGATGGCTTTCCATCCTGGCACTGAGAATTTGATTTGCGTTTATGTGGTTAAATTATTGCTACGTGTCATTCTAAAGTTTTTATTGCACCTGTTAAATTTTGGTGTGCAATAATCAATTATAGTTGTAGTTTTTAGACAAATTTCAATGTTATTCAAAATTTGATTTATTCTGTCGTAGGTTCATGCCTTCATTTTGCAATTGATGCAATCAAGGAAGTTATTATCATGTTTGAGAATATGTACGAGATTTATGGAGACATCCAAGGAGCTTCAAATTCATTCAAAATCCAAGCCTATGAACAAGGTAAGCTATTTGATCTTTTTTTCATCTCAAGAAGCTTTTTTGAAGTTTGATTTGATGCAAAGTACGTCTGTGTATACCTTTCTCAATGTAGATAAGTCTTAGAGATGCAATTAGCAACTGCTGTACAAACATGATAGGGACGTGGTAGAACTCAACTGAATATTTTATATTTTTCTGTTCAACTAAGCGCCAGAACGAGGTTCAACAATGACAATGCTGCATGCTGCATAACAACAAAGCTGTTCAGCAAATAATCGAATAATGATAACAATCTTTCATATCTATATAGGTTTATTCATTCAGTAAGTAAAGTTGGTAAAATTACAATTACTGTTATCAATCAATGACCTGTATCCTACAAAGTAAAGGTTTATATTTATAGTTATGACGTCTCGGTCACGTCGCCCTAAAGTCACAAAACAAGAGTAAGGAATATGCAGATTGTGATGCCAGCAAGAAACTTCATACTCCTATCCTGTCTGATGCACTGAAAGAGATGGGAATCAGACCTCAACTCAAATTTGCCCGCCAGTGCTATTTTTAGCTTGAGCTTTTTGGACCCAGTCCCTTTCAGGGCTATTTACCAGAACCCTTGCGCAAGTGACGATACAGTCTTGAAATTTGGTACATGTACTTGGTTTGATGCGCTGTTGCAACTGAGAGACAGCCAGCGAGAGGTGCTGACAAAAGATGAATTGAAAGGACAACGTAAGCACCAAAATATGAGCAAACAGACAAACAGATTTGTCACGGCAGACAGATCTAATTGTAGACAAAGAAAAGATGATGACATTGTGTTTGAATAGGATAAGATTCCTTCTTATATGAAAAGCAGTGAAAGGTATGGAGGGAGTTGGGTGAGAGTATACCGCAAAAGGATAAGTAACCACAATTCACGTATTCCAAAGATTGTTTCAAGCTTATGATATGCCTTTGAGGAGATTAGATTGTAGCCATTATCACATGTCTGAAACGAACCATCTAAAATAGGTATAAAGACAGTTCATCTATTTGATCCACATTCCTAATTACTTATTCCTTCCCACTTCAGTTCATCACATGTGATTGTTATCTTAAAAACATGCGTCATAGATTTGGTAGATTTTTGTTTTCAATCTTATGTTGCAGATTTCCTTTTCATGTGCCATGGACAGCTTTTTGGCTATTTCTTGTTTTATGATTTCTCACGAATCAGGTTCTATTGCAATTTAACTAAAGGCCATTGCTCCCTAGGAACTCCCTGGAATATCAAATTTCATGATGGACAAGTCCATTTTAACATTTACCCGACTGAAATCGTCCACTCCTTTCTGAAATTATGAGGGACTTCCTCAAGAAAGCCCCGTCAAGAAACCTTGGATGAATGAGTGAGTGAGTGAGTGAGTGAGTGAATGAGTGAGTGAGTGAGTGAGTGGATGAATGAGTGGCCTAAAGAATGACAGACAATCATAAAAGCAGCCTTAAGTTAGGAGAACTCACCAGATCTGTTGATCATACGCATAAACACGCAACTACCCGCGCACACGCTCATACACACACACGATCATACACACAACATTTTGCTGCTATAGAAGCAAGTTTTATTTCTTAGGTGGATGGAACATTGGTCGCGTGGTTTATGGTTGTATTAATCTTCGATAGGATGAAGAAATGAGA
>REGL01000654.1:56880-111315 GCA_004194395.1 Aurelia aurita complex sp. Pacific | reverse complement strand
AAGTATACCCTTCGTCGCGGCACATCCCCGGGTACCTTTACTATGGAAGAACACCCCCCCCACCCCCGTGGCACTGGCATAGTGTAAGAACATGAAAATCTATTTCCCTGGGTTTGTAGTGACATTTTTGCTAATTTCCATTTGCAATGAAATGAAAAAAGTTAGAGCCATCTCCTAGAAGATGGGTGGTTCTTCAGACGTATGTGACACATGTGGCAAACATTTCAAGAAGATCCTTACAATCCTGATGCTTTCCTCATACTGAACCCCCTTTTAATTGGAAATAGTCAGAATGGTTATTGGTTGAATTCCTTTCACAGTTTTCCCGCGCTTTTTCTACGGCGATTTCGCGCCATTTACGAATCCATTCATAATGCTAAGCCAATCAAATTAAAGTAATTGTATTTCTGTGATTAGAAGTGACCAATCAGCATACATCATACATGAAAGAGGAAAGAGATATTTCATCAGCCTGGAACACTTTTTGTTTTGGATCAATAAGGATGTGAATTATTGATAAGCTGAATGAATCAATCACTTTTGAATCTTGCCGTTCGCTTGAGTAAACTTCCTTTGAATGGTGGACAGACCGGTATTCAGATGATAACAAAAGGTACTGGAGCGTTTTCGTCATCAGACCGTAAAAGGAAAGGATAGATTCATTAGTTACAGTGTCTAAGTCTACCACAGACCACGTGTTCGTTCAGCAGGTCTGCGTCAGCGAAAACAAAACAACTTTCTTTCTACACCACAGTCCAGCGAATCCAGCGACGACGAAAGGTTTGAAACGTGATAATCAAAAGTGTTTTTCATCCACGCGGAAACGATAGGCCTATTTCTTATTTGTTTTTCGCTTGACGATAAAAAGAAGATTTGGTGGTGTTCCTGGTGTTCATGACATATCTGAAAGAAGCAAAGAAACAGACCATCGATCAATCAAGAAATGCTGCCTTCCGCAGAAACGCAATCAATAAACGAGCCATCAGCAGATGAGAATCTTGTTCCCAAACAAGATGAAGAAGCGCCACCCAAACTGGAGTTGAAGAAACAATTGTCCCTTCTAAATGGAGTAGGATTTGTCGTGGGGACGATCATCGGTGCGGGAATATTCATTTCTCCGGCTGGTGTGATGAAAAATGCCGGATCAGTAGGCCTTTCATTATGTGTTTGGTTTGCATGTGGTGTGATTGCGTCGGTAGGAGCACTTTGCTACTGTGAATTGGGGACAGCTATCCCAAAGACTGGCGCTGAATATCAATATTTATTGGCTTCATTTGGTCCCTGTTCCTTCCTTTCTTTTCGCATGGACTGCAGTGTTAATCATAAAGCCGGCTGCCATCGCTGGTGTGTCAATGGTGTTTGGCGAATACATGACGAAGCCATTTTATGAAGGCAAAGACTCAGAACCTCCCATGTATCTCGTGAAATTAGTTGGTTTCTCTTCCATTGGTAAGTGTTTACTTTTTCTTAGTTTTGACATAAATGATAACCCAAATTTTACAGGGCTTGGTATCGCTGCAGTTTTAAGCTGTACCCCAGTATGCAAGACAATGTGCCTCCACATTTCGTAGGATACACGACTTTTGCTACAAAAGCCAGCTGATGAATTTTCATGATGTTGGGATTTATTTTAGTTTTCTATTCGTTCTAAAATCTGCTGCTAGTTTTTTGCATGCATTTTTTGAGAGATACAAAGTTTCACAACATCAATAACATCAAATAATAGAATAGTGTTATAAAAATTAGACAAAAACAAGTTTGGTCTTTCGAACCTTTGCCTTTGTATTGCTTTTGAAATTCAAATTCTATTTCGTCAATTTTTTGTGTTTTCTGAATATTGATGTCTTTGTATTCGTTTTCTACGGTGGCACACAACTGCCATGGCAAAATGAATTGTTCACAGCACAATTTCCACAGGCTCCATTCACTGCAAAAATACATAGTCACAACACAAAATCTCTTTCGCTGCACAAACGCTTTCTCACGGCACAAATACTTTTTTCGCGGCACAAGCACTCTTTTACTAGCCTGCGTGCAGACTCTGTCAGAAAAATGGAAAGTCCATCTTATCAATTTTTCTCACAGAGTCTGCACGCAGGCTACAAACACATTCACAGCACGAATTCATAAACAATTTTTCACGGCACAAAATGTCTTCCCTTTCTGGGTATCACGTGTTATGTTTGTTTTCGGAGGCACGCACTTTGATTGGTCCATCAATCCAGAAAGATCCTCGTGATGAAACCCCCGGAAAATTGGTCTGTGTATGTTCAATCGGTCTTGCATGGACTTTTGTGTTCTGTGTCTGTCCAAAATGGTCTGCCGGTCTGCCACCCATCCATCAATCCGTCCATCCATCCGAAATAGAATCACATGACTGACTTTGGTATTCGAAATGCGCACATGTCTTGCGTTCTACGTAGCCAGCACATGCTTATTTCTNTTGAACAGTGGTTCACTATGAGCTTGGTATTTAGCAAAATCAATTACCCTAACTGCTTTACGAAGACTACATTTCAATGGTTCCAGATTAGTTTTATAAGCACTACCCCAGTTTAGTATGCCATAAAGTACGTGAGACTGAATAAATGAATTATAGAGCGTGCATAGGGTGTTTTGGGGTACTAAGTGTCTTGTCTTGTAAAGTAAGCCAATGCTCTTTGAGATCTTTATGTTTAGTTGCTTGATATGCTGTTTCCAATTTAATTGTTTATCTATGATTACGCCAAGGTATTTAGTGTAATCTTTTTGTTCAAGTTTTTCATTATCAATCTTAAGAACAATTGGTTTATCAATTGCACAAACGCTTTCTCACGGCACAAATACTTTTTTCGCGGCACAAGCACTCTTTTACTAGCCTGCGTGCAGACTCTGTCAGAAAAATGGAAAGTCCATCTTTTCAATTTTTCTCACAGAGTCTGCACACAGGCTACAAACATTCACAGCACGAATTCATAAACAAATATTCACGGCACAAACTCTTTCTGATTCTGAATGTCTTCCCTTTCTGGGTATCACGTGTTATGTTTGTTTTCGGAGGCACGCACTTTGATTGGTCCATCAATCCAGAAAGATCCTCGTGATGAAACCCCCGGAAAATTGGTCTGTGTATGTTCAATCGGTCTTGCGTGGACTTTTGTGTTCTGTGTCTGTCCAAAATGGTCTGCCGGTCTGCCACCCATCCATCAATCCGTCCATCCATCCGAAATAGAATCACATGACTGACTTTGGTATTCGAAATGCGCACATGTCTTGCGTTCTACGTAGCCAGCACATGCTTATTTCTGATTGGACAATTAGAACAATCAGCTAAGATATGATTGGCTTAAAAGCAGGAAGAATTGTACCTTGAACAATAAAGCTGTCAAATTAGAAGAATGAATGATGAAATATGAGATTGATGTGAACGGGTTTCGGTGAACAAGCCAGATTTCAAATCGATCGAATGCAACATCACATGTTTAGCACTTTTGAGTGGGAACACGACGATCAAAGGAGAGAAATTCGGACACATTGCTGATCGATCGATTGCTGTCTTGATTCATCATGTCTGAAAGCGAAAAAGAAGGCCTTCGAACAGCCACAGATGATGCTAATGATCAAGTTTATTCACCACCCGAAGCGGACATCAAAGCTAAAGGAGGCCTAAAGAAAAACGTCACGTTGGTGAATGGAATAGGCCTCATCGTGGGAAGTATTATTGGCTCGGGAATTTTCATTTCTCCAAAGTCTGTTTTAAATAATAGTGGGTCAATTGGACTCTCACTGATTGTATGGTTCTTATGTGGAGCTATATCCTTCGTTGGTGCATTATGTTACAGTGAATTAGGCACAACTATTCCGAAGTCTGGTGGAGAATATTCCTACTTGTACGATGTTTTTGGTCCTGTGCCAGCTTTCCTGTTTTCCTGGACGGCAGTTTTGGTGATCAGGCCTGCAGCAGTCGCCGGCATTGCTGTTGTGTTTGGGGAATATGCTGTTAAACCATTTTATGAAGAATGTGCTCCCCCTGTTTGGATTATGAAGCTTTTGGCTTTCGTTTGTATTAGTGAGTATTGTTTTGTTCAACGTCCCAAAAATAGAATATCTTCCTTTTCCCGCAAAGGTGCTCCAACGAAAACCCAAGCGAACAGATTTTGCGATGTTTTTAAAAATGAAAGTGACTTCAAAATGACACCAAATTGACGAGGATGGTTTATTTAATGCTACACTTGTTTTTATAATCTTCGGTGATCTTTTACCAGTCATGAGACTGTTATGAGATGAATGAAACGGGTGCCAAAAGCAAAGCACACACAGCGCTAACCAAAGAAATTTCTGATCACGAGACTTGGGTGTGCTTGTCTTATGGGCAAACCCTGTTCTGTTATCACTGCAGCTGGTTCATGCTGATATTTTTGTGTTCAACTGTTCTTGTACTCCTGAAATTGAATGCGAAAATCTTTCACTCCCAACCATAATAGGTCTTCCTTCATTCATAAGCCGTTCTTCATTAGAACCGCGTGTTAACTGTAAAAGATGATTATTGGTTGCATGGAAACAAGATTAGATTACTTGATATAAACAGAACTGAATAGATATTGCGAAATATGGACCTTTGGAATACAGTATCCAACCTCATTTCTGTTGTGTGACCTTTGCCTTAAATCTGTCCTTGAATGTTTTGTGAATTTTACGTGAAAGTTTGAAAAATCAGATTTAAAAGTTAGGAATTTAACAAAGCTGAGGAAATATAAAACCAAACTAAGAAATCGCAAATGTTTTATTGGGCAGCCAGGGGCGGGCAAGTACTGTAAAATGTTTGACCCTATGTTTGTCCAAAGGAATCGGAAAAATGACAAATCCTTTATCACACAGTACAACATTCCTGGCCAAAACAACCACCTTCATAAGTGAGATTTGAATATCAATCTTCCTATTCCATCAGTTTGCCACAAAAATCAAATTTTCTAGTTCTCCCTTTGTCTGTCAAATTTAAATACAAAAGACCTGTATTTCAAAAAGTTTCATACAAGCGGTCTGTCCGCAAAATTTACAGAAAAAGACCAGAAATTCCTATTTCTCACCAAATTGGCTCTACCTTTGTTCTGCAAAATTTGGAAAAAAGGCCAGGATTTCAAATTTTTCACCAAAGCGGTCCTAACTTTGTCCTGCAGTCGGTTTTGGGAAATTTGTACTTTTATGACTACAATTACCACTCGTTTTTGAAAACAGTAGTTGGTCAAAATGACCAGTTTTTGGGACAAACATCGTCAGTGATACATGTTAAGATTGGGTCCAAATTGAAGAAAAATAACAGCGGAAATTTGCCATAATAAACAACCAGTTTTTCTGACAAAGGCGGTGCACATTTTTTTCGTGAACTACCGGTTTCGAACAAAGGCAGGACCATCGTTCCCAACCGCCCTTGGGCAGCCCCTAGATTTTATCTTCCTGTACGTTTATGCCATGTGTTATTAGAGATACTTTGCCTAAATGATAAAAATGTAAAATCTGTCTCGCGTAATGCCACATGAAANCCTTTGCCTTAAATCTGTCCTTGAATGTTTTGTGAATTTTACGTGAAAGTTTGAAAAATCAGATTTAAAAGTTAGGAATTTAACAAAGCTGAGGAAATATAAAACCAAACTAAGAAATCGCAAATGTTTTATTGGGCAGCCAGGGGCGGGCAAGTACTGTAAAATGTTTGACCCTATGTTTGTCCAAAGGAATCGGAAAAATGACAAATCCTTTATCACACAGTACAACATTCCTGGCCAAAACAACCACCTTCATAAGTGAGATTTGAATATCAATCTTCCTATTCCATCAGTTTGCCACAAAAATCAAATTTTCTAGTTCTCCCTTTGTCTGTCAAATTTAAATACAAAAGACCTGTATTTCAAAAAGTTTCATACAAGCGGTCTGTCCGCAAAATTTACAGAAAAAGACCAGAAATTCCTATTTCTCACCAAATTGGCTCTACCTTTGTTCTGCAAAATTTGGAAAAAAGGCCAGGATTTCAAATTTTTCACCAAAGCGGTCCTAACTTTGTCCTGCAGTCGGTTTTGGGAAATTTGTACTTTTATGACTACAATTACCACTCGTTTTTGAAAACAGTAGTTGGTCAAAATGACCAGTTTTTGGGACAAACATCGTCAGTGATACATGTTAAGATTGGGTCCAAATTGAAGAAAAATAACAGCGGAAATTTGCCATAATAAACAACCAGTTTTTCTGACAAAGGCGGTGCACATTTTTTTCGTGAACTACCGGTTTCGAACAAAGGCAGGACCATCGTTCCCACCCGCCCTTGGGCAGCCCCTATATTTATCTTCCTGTACGTTTATGCCATGTGTTATTAGAGATACTTTGCCTAAATGATAAAAATGTAAAGTCTGTCTCGCGTAATTCCACATGAAAAATTCCATAATAAGAGAAAATTGAATGAAGGCTTATCCTTGGATGATTTTAATACACCCCCAGGGGGTACATAATATGTTGAGGGTATTGGTATGTGCCACGGGATGGGTTTATGGCCCAAAATGTTTCAACTATTAACAAGGGTCCTCTTTCAAAAAGTTTTAGTTACAAATGGGCTCTGTTTGGCTGAAATCGGCAATAAACGTTGAAAATAGGTAGTTCCCCCCAAACTTCATCATAAAAATGGATACAAATACAAATTTTGGCAAATAGAAGAGGGTAGCTTTCTGAACCCCAGGTCATTGCTTCCTGCGCCCTTGGATGCTTGTCATGTTCCTTGTAGAATTTCACATAAAGCCTGTAGCCTGTGCACAGCCTCAACGTTATAAGGCTATAAGGCTGTGTCCTTGGTTGCTTGAAATATGCCCACCACCCCTAGCTAGTATTGTGTATGATTTGTACTCTTTTCGCTTTTTCTGTTGCAAAACAACTTATTGCATAAACGTTCTGCAATAATATAGACATGGGGACAATTTGCCTGATTTGACGTCATTGATACTTTAAGATCTCACAAATGTAAAAATTGTACATCATCTCAAATCGTCCAATCAAGCTGGGACAGAATTAGGAAACAAAGAATTTTTAGGCAAGGTGAAAACTTTGTTGATGCCCTGTTTGCCCTGTTTGTACAAAGTATTTCAAATTGAATTCCATCAGATGCCCTTGTTTGTGCATGCTTCACTTTTGAATTATTTTTCATCAACCATTGACAAACATTCAAGATGCCCTGCTGATGGCTGAACTGCAAATGCAAAGAAAGCAGTGATTATGATAAAATATACGAATTGAATTCTCACCAGGTGCTCTATTTGCAAATAGATCATGGTTGTAGACAGATCCCCTGGAAAATGTGATAAAATGTTGCTTGCAATAAAGATCTTTCAAAGTGACCTCTTTGACATGGATCTGAAATCAGATGTTGATTGAGGCTGCAGATGGCACTTAAATTTCTGTTTGTTTATTTTAAGATTCATTCAATATTTATGGCTCGAAACTGACAATATGTTGATTAACTGTTTGTTTCATGCTCCACGCACTTGCTGTTATGGAGCCCCTGCTTGATTTTCAGAAGAATGCAATTATGAGTATGCCTTCTTTTCTGATTTGTTCAGACTGCCCAGCTCTCAGGCAAAGCTGCTTTTTGATGGAATCCAGTAAATTTTCTGACATAGCTTCCCAACCAACAAGCAGCAGCTATTTTGTTGGGTTGGGAGTTCGATCATTGTCTATCCACAAGCTTGTGTTAAAATAGAACCATAGGTTAAAAATCGTAAATTTTCTCATTTGAATCAGTGAAAATGCCACTGATACTGTACCTTTATAGTGCATTTGGTAGCATACTGTAGGAATCAAATATCGTCCATGGCCGACTTGCTCTTGGCCCATGGCCGAAGCCTCCAAAGTCTCCAAGTCTCATTTTCAAAGAACAATCACTCTGCGAATAAGCGAAGAAGACAAAAGAACCCGAAATATTTGACCTACCTTCATAAAATGAACCAGGAAAAAACTGCTTGAATTTTCCCAAATTTTTTGGAAGAAATCTACTCTCCAAAGTTTGGGAAAACGAATTTGGTAGCCGGTCAAAATATCTCCAGGTCTGGTAGAGCTATGGCCTCTTCAATTCGCACACAAACCGATAAGACACTGAACCTTGAACAATAGAAATTCTGGCCAAGAGACAATAGTAATAACAATAGTGATTGTCATAAGAACAACCGAAAAACGCAAAAATCTTGAGTTTTCAATTATTGTTCTTGCTGTTGTCTTTCCGCTAAAGTTTCTTTTGTTCAAGATTTAATGCCCCTACAGTTTCTATGTGGATTGAAAAAATCTACAAAGGCTCGTTCATGCATTTCAAGTCATGTGGCAATACTCTAGGGAAGTTTCTGTATTGTACTACTTTTTGCATTCATGGCACACGTTTTTTGTGCGAAATAAGTCACAAAATTAAAAAGAGCTTTTATCAAGAGGTTTTATCACCTGACATGAAGTGGTGTAAACAGGCCTCAAAAAGCCGTCGTATATTTTATCTATTGGAGAGGCAATGATTTTGCCAAACCTGGAGATATTTTAACCGGCATCCAAACTTGTATACCCAAACATCTAGAGAGAGTACAGGCTTCTTAAAAAAAAATCAGGAAATTTCAAGCAGTTTTTGTCCTGATTGTGTTTTATTAAGGTAGGTAAAATTTAGAAAAATCTTCACAGGTTTCTTTTGTCTTCTTTACGTATTGTCGTCTGATTGGTCAGTGTAAATGAGGCTTTGGAGGCTTCAGCCATGGCCACGAGCAGAAGTTGGGTGAAACATTTGATTCCTATGCTGCATTTGTTCATCTTCTTAGTAATTTTCATCCTATGTTTAATGGCAAAAAGTGCTGTTAGTTTTTTTGTCAGGTATTCTATCTACCCCTCGGGAAGTTTCAAAGATACGCAAGTTAAAAACATTCAAACTAAACTTTGAGGTCCATTTCTAAATTTGCATTTTCAAATGGTAAATGCAATATAGGGATCGTTGATTTACCATTTGCAATATAGGGATTGTTAACCTACTTTTCATTTTGAAGTAGGCTAGTGGAAGGCAACCATGACAGTAACTACAATAAAACTAAACGGAACCAAAGGTAATTGTTGCTCTTTGCATTTTGACTACAAAACGCCAGCAGAATATATTATTTGTTCTCTTTATATAGCTGTCATTACGATTGTGAACTGCGTCAGTGTGAAAGCAGCAGTTAGGATGCAAGATGCCTTCACCTATGCCAAATTGATATGTGTTGCAATGCTGACTATCATTGGAATCATTGAACTTGCTAAAGGTATCAAACTAATTCTACCTTGTATATATACATGTTTGATAAGCGGAAAAACATTTGAGGTAGAAAGACAAAAAGAAGGCGTTATAAGTACGGAACGCGTTTCATCCTTTCACTGAGGAATCTTCAGCCTTCCTCGGTGAAAGGATGAAACGCGTTCCGTACTTATAACGCCTTCTTTTTGTCTTTCTACCTCAAATGTTTTTCCGCTTATTACTACTGCTCTTTGCGATACCAATACTTAAAGACTACATGTTTGATTTTATGCAAAATTTTCATTTTCATCTGCACAGTGGTCTTANAGGTATCAAACTAATTCTACTAATTCTACGTACAGTACATGTTTGATTTTATGCAAAATTTTCATTTTCATCTGCACAGTGGTCTTATTTTCTTGATACTTAATCTATTTTCTTGAAATCAGTTTTGTCAAAGCTGCTATACACCTGGGCTTCAAATTTGTACATTTAGGCTTCAAATTTGTACATTTGTGCATGTACTTTTTGGTTTGAAGGGTCCAAGATTTGATATTGCTTTGCCACAGTATTTTTAGATTTCATAAGTGTTAGCAGGTCACTAGAATATGAGTTCTCAGCTCCAAGGGTGATATAAATGTATTACGTATTGATCTAAATAGAGAGATTCTTTACAATTTCAGTAGGTTTCAGTTTACAAATGTCAATTTACCTATTTTTCCAGTGATCAGAAAATTACAATTAAAAATGCTTCTTTGCTTTCAGCTATCAACCAGAGTTTGAATCATTTCAATCTACCACTCTTTTGAGATACAAACTTGAAACAATGTGGAAGTTTATAGAAGGTCTTTTTATTCACCAGACATTTGTAGATATTTTTTTGTTTTTATCTTTTTTTAGGCCATACGCAATTTTTTGACAACTCATTTGAAGGAACAACAACAGATTTCAGTAAAATTGGCCTTTCATTTTACATGGGATTATGGGCTTATGATGGATGGTATGTGGAATTGATTATTTTTCATATATTTCTTAATTGATTCCAACCCTTAAAGGGATCATTATGCAAGTATGGTCTTTTTAACATCTTTGACACTGTCCCTGCCAACTCAGTTTTGGGGTGTTTTTATTTGATGTTTCCTTCATATACACTTTGAATTTGTATTACATGAAAGAGCAGAAACTGCGTAGAATGATATGAAGAAGTATTTGGATACAGGAGCTTTTTGAAATGATAAATCAAGAGTTTAGGCCCATGGAAGAAAATATCAGGCCTCCTAGAGGTCACTGATCAGGAGTTTGACCGCGTACTTGACCGAGCTTAACTTTAGTCACCTGACGAAAACTGTATAAGCCACGGGGCCAGTTTAAAAAAGCTTCTATTCAAACACTTCCTTGTATTAGATAGCATTGTTATGTCATTTGATGTCGTTTCTGCTGTGTCCACTTAATTAATATATTCTGTGCGATAGACTACACCTTGTATTTCGTTGCGTTGAAGCTGCATGAATGCAGACTAAGGAAGTTGTTAGAAATTTATTGTAANGATGTCGTTTCTGCTGTGTCCACTTAATTAATATATTCTGTGCGATAGACTACACCTTGTATTTCGTTGCGTTGAAGCTGCATGAATGCAGACTAAGGAAGTTGTTAGAGATTTATTGTAAAATGATCAATCCTTTTTTATAGGAATACTCTGAATTATGTAACAGAAGAAATGAAAAAGCCAGCAAGGTACTGTATGTGTTGCCTAACCTGTGTCTGTTTTGAAAAGTTCTACATCCAAGTCCTCAAAGATTGTTCTATTTTTTGTTAACAATAATGTGGAATATTTACCACTTATTTTAAGCTTGATGATCTTTGTTAGATAGCAGTATTAAGCTATGCTGAATCACAATGCTGGACGTTTGCACATTATGTCAAATTTCCAAGGAATGCAAGAATTCTCTAAACTCAAGTAAGTTTGAACATGAATTCTTCAGAATTTTCTGAGATCTCAGAGAAGTTTTAGACAAGAAAAGAGGGCAAATGTGTTATACTGAAGGCCTTTATTGTGTAACAACTTATGAGCAGATTCAATTTATTAGCATGCATTATGCTGGGTAACTTTTGCATATCCAGTGTGCATCATGTTTTCTCCATTGTGAATCAACTGTATTTTCTTTTGCTGAACTTGTGTTTTTCCATTTTAGGGATCTTCCATTATGCCTTGGAATTTCCATGACGATAGTAACCGGGTGTTATGTTCTGATCAATGTTGCTTATATCGCTGTTCTTGGTAAAGACAATATCCTCAACAATTCTGCTGTTGCCTTGGTTTGTATCCACTCTCTCTGATTTTACAGCAGAGTTAAGTGACGATTGTGCTAAAGATGGTGGGCAGGAATTTTCACCATGATGCTTTGCTTCGAACTGAATTTCAACCAATTGGAGTCATTGATTGATTGATTTCTTCAATACTGTAAAGGATTTTGGGAAAAATTCTTCAATGCCATCTTTAGCACAATTGTCTATCGTTGCAGTCATCTACAAATATATAATCAACAGTCAGTCATTGTTTTAATAGAATTGAATTTATGTTGATTCTTTAAGAGAGCCCCTTGTAGACAATGGCCTCTTGAAAACTAGTACTTATGCTGAAGGGCTTCCCTCCCGAGTTAAAAATTGAAATATGAAAATAAATAGAATATACTGC
Source organism: Aurelia aurita complex sp. Pacific (assembly GCA_004194395.1). Lineage (NCBI taxonomy): Eukaryota > Metazoa > Cnidaria > Scyphozoa > Semaeostomeae > Ulmaridae > Aurelia > Aurelia aurita complex sp. Pacific. The sequence goes on along the minus strand of REGL01000654.1, from coordinate 99,370 downwards.
TGATAAGCTCTGAAGTGCGTGAGGTGGCACGTCTGCTCAATGTGAAGATTTCCTCTACTCCTGTGCAAGGCCCACTTTGCAACGGCGGTTTCTTTTGTAGCAAATTGGGTTATTCCACCAGCAGTTTTGCACTCTTCATATAACTGTGTTCACCAACAAGGTCAACTGCTTTGCAAATTCCCAACAATAGAAGAAGTGATTTGAAAAGAATGAAACATGTACTGCATGGTTGAAACAAGTTGAATGCTGGGTATTTTCTTGATAACATGTAATGAAATACGCTTATTTCCTGTATGGTACTGTATNAAGTGCGTGAGGTGGCACGTCTGCTCAATGTGAAGATTTCCTCTACTCCTGTGCAAGGCCCACTTTGCAACGGCGGTTTCTTTTGTAGCAAATTGGGTTATTCCACCAGCAGTTTTGCACTCTTCATATAACTGTGTTCACCAACAAGGTCAACTGCTTTGCAAATTCCCAACAATAGAAGAAGTGATTTGAAAAGAATGAAACATGTACTGCATGGTTGAAACAAGTTGAATGCTGGGTATTTTCTTGATAACATGTAATGAAATACGCTTATTTCCTGTATGGTACTGTATATCTCTGGTAAAAATGGTGTAGTCCATAACAAATACAGTAGTCACACCAGTTCACAGAAACTCTGTTAAGTCCATTTCTGACTATTCTTCATAGAAAACCATGCCATATCCCAACAGGTTTCAAGTTTGTCCAGAGAGTGAGAAACCTTGTACGCTGTGGAGTAGTCTAGTACATCACACGCAGAATTGTATCACTTTTCTTGTGACACGCAAAGCCTGTTAGAATAATAGTTGGTTTTCTTCTTCATGATTGCAATTATTTCTTGATTTACAGAGTGTTGGGAATGCATATTTAGGCCCAATGAAATGGATCATTCCTATCCTTGTGGCAGCATCAACATTTGGAGCAGTCAATGGCTGTGCATTTAGTAATGGAAGGTATGATATACAAATTTTGTTGTCAGAAATTCATTTGTTACGAAATTAACCTTCTACAGCTGCACAATGGCCAAAAGATTCAGGTGCTATGTTGGAAAAGTGTCAAGAAAATTCAAAGGCTATATTTGGAAGTTTTTTATATATTATATCAAAGATGTTGTTGCTTCCTTTTTTGAGTAATATTACAGTATCTACAATTGTATATTGTAGGTATAATAGTTTAGAGCTCTTTATTGTATAATACAGAATGTTGTTGTAGCATTGATACCAGAAATCATAATTTTGGTACTAAAAATAAGATACTTGTTCAAAGTTCAAAGAGATGTACTGTAGGTACTGAGGTGTATATACAGTATTGTATTACAGTAGTTGCACCAAAACAGTATTCCCTTTTGACAGGCCATGATAAATTGTAATTGCCAGGACAGGAACTTCTCTCAACTATTCTCTCAACTAGTAATTCAAAACAAGCAGAGCCGCAAAAGTTGCTCTGAAACTCAGGTAGCTAGCACACTCGTTGTGCATTCCTGAAATGTTTTTAAGAGCAAACTTGAACATATATCAAAAGAAGAAGGATTATCTACACATCTACCTCTGGCATTTTATTTCTTTGGTTCAGAAGCTGAGCAGTAAGTGTTTTGATTACACCCAAAAAATTAAGAGAATCAAATGCCTGAGGCAGAGGTAGGCAGCAAAAATATGAAAAATTGCAGGGTTGCCAAGTAATATTTGGGATCAGATGAAATTGTCAAAGTTTAGCGAAAAAGCTCAATGAATGTCCTCTAGCACATGGGAAATGTGTTCAAGAAAAAGCTCTAATGTGTCCTGTAGCACATTGTAAATGTGTACAAGAGCTGAGGGATATTGTAGAATTGTAATATCAAATTGTAGAATTTGTATTTCATCTTCAATTTTTTTAAATTCTTGACTACAGACTTGCATATGCTGCTGCACGAGAAGGTCATCTCCCTTCACTGCTGGCCATGGTTCAGAAGGAAAAGTACACACCTCTCCCATCTCTGGCTTTCACAGTAAGTTGGAAAATTAACTTGATCTTTGACAATTGACTTGTACATCAGATACTTAAAGGCAATGTGTCCATGTAAGTACAGCCGCGTATACATTGTGTCAAAATATGCTGACATGATGCTGATGATGAGCCCCAAAGAGCGTATTGGAAGAATTTTACTGATCACACGCAAACTAGGATTTCAGCTCCGAAAGCACAATGACAAGTAAGTCATCAGTCTGCTTAGATTACTGCTTGCCACCTATAGAGCTCCTTTACCAAAGTGATCACATGAAATATCACGTGAAATTTGCATGCCCCCGGCCCCCCCCCACCCTCGCAAAGCCGCTGTACTTACATGGACACACTGCCTTTAAAGGCAACAATTATCTGTTGCATTTTCAAATCTGTAGGGGTGTTCTTTAGCAAAGCAAGCAGAATATCACTTTCTGTCTGGGGTACTTGAATGTCCTGTTGTGATATCTGACTGCAGTCGGACTTCAATTCTTTTTGTCGAGCAATGTTGGTCACCTTGGCCAAATGGGAACACAGTTTGCATGTCGAACAAATCTCAAATGTTTGGCAAACAATGGTTTCTTTTTCAGATAAGACTCGTAGAATAGGATATTTGTAAAATATTGTGGTATTGTATTGTGGATGTAAAGAAACTGAGCAAAGGTGTGGACAGGTGATGTTGGTGTTTATGATAATAATTCCATGGTGATACAAAAGGGTAAAGCGTTTGAATATTGANCCCTCGCAAAGCCGCTGTACTTACATGGACACACTGCCTTTAAAGGCAACAATTATCTGTTGCATTTTCAAATCTGTAGGGGTGTTCTTTAGCAAAGCAAGCAGAATATCACTTTCTGTCTGGGGTACTTGAATGTCCTGTTGTGATATCTGACTGCAGTGGGACTTCAATTCTTTTTGTCGAGCAATGTTGGTCACCTTGGCCAAATGGGAACACAGTTTGCATGTCGAACAAATCTCAAATGTTTGGCAAACAATGGTTCCTTCTTCAGATAAGACTCGTAGAATAGGATATTTGTAAAATATTGTGGTATTGTATTGTGGATGTAAAGAAACTGAGCAAAGGTGTGGACAGGTGATGTTGGTGTTTATGATAATAATACCATGGTGATACAAAAGGGTAAAGCGTTTGAATATTGACACAGCTTTGAAAGATTTAAAAATGTAAAGCAAACATCCATATCTCTTGAGATTGCTCAAATAAAAGTGGATTTTTTATGGTTGCTTCCAGTTGGCTTGGGTGCAGCAACCAAACAAACTGCAGAAAAGAATGGACGGGTGCCTAAAACAGTGGTGTTTACAGATTTGTTTTCAGTTTGGTGACAGACCCCCTTTTGGGTATTGGGCTCTTTTAGCAACAAGGCGTGGATGTCTCCGAAGACGGGGACGCTCAGAGGTTTTTGGAGCATTCCAATTTTCCAGCCTTTTATCTCAAAAAGCTGCTCATAAAGAGGAATACTCCTTGAAAATAGTGTGTGTTCTCGTGTTTCCATTGGTTATGAATATGCTCACCACATAGATAGTTCTTACTTTCCATATCGACGTTCTATTTTGGGTGGGCGGCCTTCAAAAGTTTAATTTTCAGGTTGTCGATTTCATAACAGAACTTTACACAAAGCCCCAGGAGATTTACAAAAGTTTTGAAGTTGATTTCACTTTGTAAATTACATCCTTGAACAAAAGAATTCTGCTGACGTCTTATCGGCTCGCGTCTTCTTGCTAAAATAGCCTAGTGGATATAACAGGACGTACCTCGGTAATCAGTAATCAGTTTCTTTATTTTTTGTAGTCTCTGGTCGCATGCTTATTGCTGATTCCTGATGCGAGTTCTTTTGAATTCTTGGTTGAGATCTTCAGTTTTGCATCATGGGCTTTCTACTGCAGTGCTTTTGTTGCATTATTGTATCTAAGATGGAAGAGACCGGACTTGCCAAGACCATACAAGGTTAGTTATTAAAGTCCATTCATTTTCATTATTAATATTCTTAACTTTCACATGACTAATAATGTGACGCAATGCAATGCTTTTTCTTTACCAGGTGACTTAGGTTACGTTCACAGTGTTCCATTTTCAAAATGCATCATTTTCAAATTTATCTGCGTTCATTCGAGTGGAGAGCGGAGTTTGACGAGAAATCGAAGAATGCGGCAAGTGACGACGCTTGTGTTAAATCTATTCATTTCATTGACATTTTACGACACATGTAGGTCTTATGATGACATTCCAAATATTACGACGTTCCAAGAAAGACAAATGAGGTTAAATATAAAAATTGGTTGACTTGAACACGTTTAATTAATTTTCGAACGTTTCGAGCCAAACTTGGTTCACCTTCAGCGAATAAATAAACAGTACTAGGCAAATTTCTGCCCTAAGATAAACAAGTAATCCGAGGTAAGCAAGCGTGAGTTACATTTCCTACACGAAAAGGGGATCCAAGGCCTAAACCCCTAGTGGATAAAATGAGATCAAAATCAAGAGAGAGCCAAAGGGATCGATGACTGGTGGGAACTGAGTTCGGGTCGATCACGTAAAATCAAAAGGCTTTCATGAATAAGTAAATAACATTAGCATTGAAAACTATCTTGTTTTAAAGAACGCCGGTCAACCAGCATCCTTTGCGGGCGTTGCATTTTGTCTTTCGACTGTGGCAGCCATTTTCATATGACATCGTACATAGCAGTGCTCAGCAAAGCACGACTGCAAAGGATGCTGGTTGACCGGCGTTCTTTAATGCCAGTATGTTCAGTTAGGTTCAGTAATCTGTCCAATTAGGTTCTATAATTAGGTTCAGTTATCCGTGTTCATTAGCATTTTGAAAGGTCCGTTTTCACAGCGGAGCAGTGAACGGGAGGAAAAACGGATAAGTTTTCCTTTATTTGTTTGTTTTCATATGACAAAGAACAGAGCAGTGTAAACGGGCCTTGGATGAAATTTTGATGTCTAAAAATCATCCACATTTTTGTTCAGTTATTCAACACTATTAAACCCCTATTTTGGGCAATGTGTTTTTGGGCAATGGCTAACGGAATTTCTCCTGTGGTTTGATAGGATGATTAGTATCCCTTGTCATGTTCAAAATGTAAGTAGTTCATTTAAATTCAAAACAAGTGGAAGGATGCTTTAGATTTAAGGGAAAATAAAGAATTTTCGTGAATAATTTGTGCAGTGCTTCAATTTCTTTAATTTTTTTGGTAATCTGGCTGAGAATCGAGCGTTAGTGCCTTAGAAAAAGTTCCATGTGAAGGGTCAATGATAACATTTAATTTGCTAGAAATTGTGAATCTTGCGAAGCTGCTTCAAGAATGACGCGGCTCATAGAAGTCCAGAATTTCCCAAATTTAAAACGAAGCCTTTGCTAAAGTTGATTGACATATACAAAAGAATTGGCATATCAGGGGTTCGTGTATTCAATTTGAATCGTCTCGAGTTGCCAGTATCAATAGGGTATTAAGATCAATAGGGTATTAAGATCAATAGGGTATTAAGATCAATAGGGTATTAAGCTGAGTGACCTACGGGAGCAATGCAAAATTTGATAGTGGAGAGAAATTGATCCCATTGGCCTCATGCAGCNGTTGTTTCTGCTGTGTCCACTTAATTAATATATTCTGTGCAGTAGACTACACCTTGTATTTCGTTGCATTGAAACTGCATGAATGCAGACTAAGGAAGTTGTTAGAGATTTATTGTAAAATGATCAATCCTTTTTTATAGGAATACTCTCAATTATGTAACAGAAGAAATGAAAAAGCCAGCAAGGTACTTTATGTGTTGCCTAACCTGTGTCTGTTTTGAAAAGTTCTACATCCAAGTCCTCAAAGATTGTTCTATTTTTTGTTAACAATAATGTGGAATATTTACCACTTATTTTAAGCTTGATGATCTTTGTTAGATAGCAATATTAAGCTATGCTGAATCACAATGCTGGACGTTTGCACATTATGTCAAATTTCCAAGGAATGCAAGAATTCTCTAAATTCAAGTAAGTTTGAACATGAATTTTTCAGAATTTTCTGAGATCTCAGAGAAGTTTTAGACAAGAAAAGAGGGCAAATGTGTTATACGGAAGGCCTTTATTGTGTAACAACTTATGAGCAGATTCAATTTATTAGCATGCGTTATGCTGGGTAACTTTTGCATATCCAGTGTGCATCATGTTTTCTCCAGTGTGAATCAACTGTATTTTCTTTAACTTGTGTTTTTCCATTTTAGGGATCTTCCTTTATGCCTTGGAATTTCCATGACGATAGTAACCGGGTGTTATGTTCTGATCAATGTTGCTTATATCGCTGTTCTTGGTAAAGACAATATCCTCAACAATTCTGCTGTTGCCTTGGTTTGTATCCACTCTCTCTGATTTTACAGCAGAGTAGTGATGATTGTGCTAAAGATGGTGGGCAGGAATTTTTACCATGATGCTTTGCTTCAAACTGAATTTCAACCGATTGGATTCATTGATTTCTTCAATACCGTAAAGGATTTTGGGAAAAATTCTTCAATGCCATCTTTAGCACTAATCGTCTATCGTTGTAGTCATCTACAAATATATAATCAACAGTCAGTCATTGTTTGAATAGAATTGAATTTATGTTGATTCTTTAAGAGAGCCCCTTGTAGACAATGGCCTCTTGAAAACTAGTACTTATGCTGAAGGGCTTCCCTCCCGAGTTAAAAATTGAAATATGAAAATGAATAGAATATACTGCTGATAAGCTCTGAAGTGCGTGAGGTGGCACGTCTGCTCAATGTGAAGATTTCCTCTACTCCTGTGCAAGGCCCACTTTGCAACAGCGGTTTCTTTTGTAGCAAATTGGGTTATTCCACCAGCAGTTTTGCACTCTTCATATAACTGTGTTCACCAACAAGGTCAACTGCTTTGCCAATTCCCAACAATAGAAGAAGTGATTTGAAAAGAATGAAACATGTACTGCATGGTTGAAACAAGTTGAATGCTGGGTATTTTCTTGATAACACGTAATGAAATACGCTTATTTCCTGTATGGTACTGTATATCTCTGGTAAAAATGGCNACCAGTACATTTGATCAATTTTCACAGTCATTCCTACTTGTTTTTGCTAACTGAAGGTGTTGTGGCGCAGTGGTGTAATCCTCTGACATTGCAGCCAGAACAGTCAGGAGGACTGGGTTCGATCCCAGGTAGAGCCCCATCACTTCAGCGTCATGACAAGGGGTCGCCGACTCGATTAGGCCTATTCTACTTCTGCGATCCCAGCGCTTGGCGCTAAAAACTGCAACTTCACCTTCACCAACTGCTAGATACATTGATAGCTTGCTGGAGAGATCCTTTTTTTCAAAATCCATGTTATTTAAAGGCTTCTTCATAACTTTTTGTTCGATGGGAAACACACACAACCAATTTACATCATGATTGATGAACCAAGTTTTTAGTTTGGTCGATGATTTTAATGAATAGACTACAGTTTTCCGTCTCTTCCGAATTTGGTGTTTCTGTAACTATATTCATCGCTTTCAATCGAACATTCATGCAAACTACCAAAATTTTGGCAGCAAAGAAACAATAACTTTTATTTGGCTTCGGTGGGATATTCGATAGACTAACTTCGAATATTCACTGCTTGGATTTTCAATATCAATTATTTGCTGTGAATCAGTTCAAGCTATAGTCAGGTTTTGTAAAATCAGCTTTTTCTGCGTTATTCCTTTTTTAATTTTTGATTTATTTTTCTGTTATCAGAGAGTTTCACAAGGGGATGCCAGAAGTTATGTAACGTAGCGATTGCTGATCTCGACGAAGATGAGGAAAAGGAAGAAGTTGAATTGGCAGCAGCAACATAAAACAACACAACAGAAAAATTAGGCACATTAATTTCAAGGAAAGAGAATTAATATTTATTTGCCATCTTTCTTAGTAATTGTTTGTCTTTTTATTGCCGGGATTTGGTTGAATGTAAAGTCTTATTTGTTTTGTATGACTTCGTAAAACATCGTGAACAGTACCAACATTAGAACATCCTTGATGCAATCAAATGTTTCATTCCCAGTATTGTGTAGCTCCATTTTGTATAGAAGAGGGCTGAAATAGACCTTTTGTTTTCTACAAAAGAGTCTGGATTGAATGATATTTTCATGCATTTTTGATCTATCCATTCGTTATTGTTATTGTACAAATCTTGCAAAAGGCATTACTTCCAATGTCCACAAAAGTGATGGAAGTTATAACGCTACTTAATCAAACCTACTATAAGGCTAATCGAACAGAAATGTATGAAAATATCCCCAATCGAGATTCTCCTGTAGAATAGCTTCAAGGTGTATTGCCAAACAGAAGGGGTGAAGTCTCACACTTTCCTGACAGTTATGTGCAGGGTGCATAAGTGTTGCTACACTAAAGATGTGTGTTTGAAGGGTGTGCAAATTCCCGATCATTTTAGGGGGTGTCGGGAACTTTGAGGAAATCATTCATAAGAGCTTCTGATATCAATTAATTGAATAAGATTCAATCGACGAATTGTCCTTGATAAAATAATTGGTTATTTTTTCGTTCACATTTTATTTGAAGCATTGTAAGATGCAAATTGTTTGGTTTACAAAGGGATGGGATGTATTTTAGATCTTCAGAATATAGTTGGTAAAAGATTTGTTTTACTCGAGCACTTACGCACGAACCTGTCATCAATGTGGCAGAGTCTCCCCTTTCAAATGTGTACTGTATCAAGTTTAAGAAGCAACTCAGTCAGACTCAAAGAGACATTGTAACAACTTGACATCATGAATTTTCATCACTTTTAATTATTAGTAAGAACATAACTCTCTATGGATGACTATAGTTTTAATTGCTCGTCAGCACTAATTGAACCTTGATAGAAAAATTAATTATTCCAACGTCTTATTACGTCCTAGATGATGTTTTGTAGTTTGACTGGCCTGTATTTTAGGGTTATCCTTGTGAGGCACGAAGAGATTGAGAGCAGTGATGGCTTTGGCCAGACGAAATGCAGCTGCTATTTCTATGTGTGACTCTTGAATGATCGCAGGGTGACACATTCTCAGCGAAAGCATCTCATTTCGACAGTCTTNGATATCTGACTGCAGTCGGACTTCAATTCTTTTTGTCGAGCAATGTTGGTCACCTTGGCCAAATGGGAACACAGTTTGCATGTCGAACAAATCTCAAATGTTTGGCAAACAATGGTTTCTTTTTCAGATAAGACTCGTAGAATAGGATATTTGTAAAATATTGTGGTATTGTATTGTGGATGTAAAGAAACTGAGCAAAGGTGTGGACAGGTGATGTTGGTGTTTATGATAATAATTCCATGGTGATACAAAAGGGTAAAGCGTTTGAATATTGACACAGCTTTGAAAGATTTAAAAATGTAAAGCAAACATCCATATCTCTTGAGATTGCTCAAATAAAAGTGGATTTTTGATGGTTGCTTCTAGTTGGCTTGGGTGCAGCAACCAAACAAACTGCAGAAGACGGGTGCCTAAAACAATGGTGTTTACAGTTTACAGATTTGTTTTCAGTTTGGTGACGGAGACGGACCCCCTTTCGGGTAGTGGATATAACAGGACGTACCTCAGTAATCAGTAATTAGTTTCTTTATTTTTTGTAGTCTCTGGTCGCATGCTTATTGCTCATTCCTGATGCGAGTTCTTTCGAATTCTTGGTTGAGATCTTCAGTTTTGCATCATGGGCTTTCTACTGCAGTGCTTTCGTTGCATTATTGTATCTAAGATGGAAGAGACCTGACTTGCCAAGACCATATAAGGTTAGTTATTAAAGTCCATTCATTTTCATTATAATTATTCTTAACTTTCACATGACTAATAATGTGACGCAATGCAATGCTTTTCTTTACCGGATGACTTAGGTTACGTTCACAGTGTTCCATCGTTTTCAAAATGCATCGTTTTCAAATTTATCCGCGTTCATTCGGGTGGAAAGCGCAGTTTGACGAGAAATGGAAGAATAGGGCAAGTGACGACACTTGTGTTAAATCTATTAATTTCATTGACATTTTACGACACATATTGGTCTTGTGATTACATTCCAAGTGTTACGACATTTCGAGAAAGACAAATGGGGTTAAATATAAAAATATTGGTTGGTTCACCTTCAGCGAATAAATAAACAGTACTAGGCAAATTTCTGCCCTAAGATAAACAAGTAATCTGAGGTAAGCAAGCGTGAGTTACATTTCCTACGCGAAAAGGGGATCCAAGGCCTAAACCCCTAGTGGATAAAATGCGATCAAAATCAAAAGAGAGCCAAAGGGATCGATGACTGGTGGGAATTGAGTTCGGGTCGATCACGTAAAATCAAAAGGCTTTCATGAATAAGTAAATAACATTAGCATTGAAAACTATCTTGTTTTAATGCCAGTATGTTCAGTTAGGTTCAGTAATTTGTCCAATTAGGTTCTATAATTAGGTTCAGTTATCCGTGTTCATTAGCATTTTGAAAGGTCCGTTTTCACAGCGGAGCAGTGAACGGGAGGAAAAACGGATAAGTTTTCCTTTATTTGTTTGTTTTCCTATGGCAACAGAGCAGTGTAAACGGGCCTTGGATGAAAGTTTGATGTCTAAAAATCATCCACATTTTTGTTCAGTTATTCAACACTATTAAACCCCTATTTTGGGCAATGTGTTTTTGGGCAATGGCTAACGGAATTTCTCCTGTGGTTTGATAGGATGATTAGTATCCCTTGTCATGTTCAAAATGTAAGTAGTTCATTTAAATTCAAAACAAGTGGAAGGATGCTTTAGATTTCAGGGAAAATAAAGAAGTTTCGTGAATAATTTGTGCAGTGCTTCAATTTCTTTAATTTTTTTGGTAATCTGGCTGAGAATCGAGCGTTAGTGCCTTAGATAAAGTTCCATGTGAAGGGTCAATGATAACATTTGATTTGCTAGAAATTGCGAATCTTGCGAAGCTGCTTCAAGAATGACGCGGCTCATAGAAGTCCAGAATTTCCCAAATTTAAAACGAAGCCTTTGCTAAAGTTGATTGACATATACAAAAGAATTGGCATATCAGGGGTTCGTGTATTCAATTTGAATCGTCTCGAGTTGCCAGTATCAATAGGGTATTAAGATCAATAGGGTATTAAGATCAATAGGGTATTAAGATCAATAGGGTATTAAGCTGAGTGACCTACGGGAGCAATGCAAAATTTGATATTGGAGAGAAATTGATCCCATTGGCCTCATGCAGCCAAATGCATTTGAAATTACATTGATTGATGATAACAATAAAATTGATCAATAATTTTTATTCACAGGTGATCATAATCGCTCCAATTATCATGGTTATCGTTGCATTATACTTGGTCATAACACCTTTCAAAAGTTCTCCAATTGGTTGCACATCAGCTCTTATCATGATCTTGCTTGGACTTCCTGTATATTATATTTTTGTTTATCGTAAGCTGTTACCTGATTGCTGCTTTACTGGCCTAGGTAAATAATTATTTTTATGTCCAGTTTTGAATACCAGTTTAGCTAGAAATTTACCCTTGAACCGTTAATGAGCCACTATTTCTTCCCCATTCCTGTATCAAGAGGATATTAGCACGTAGCCAATATGCTGAGTCAGACATCTTTAACTTAAGAAATACTATGAGCAGGAGATCAACAGGTCCATTACTTTTATTACTTATTGAATTATGCGAGAGAATTGTTGACGATTTTACAAGACTCTTTTACGAGACATGAATAAAGAAGCGAAGAAAATGGATGCCCAGAGAAAATGGATGCCCAGAGAAAATGGATGTCCAGAGAAAATGGATGCCCAGGGAAAATGGATGCCCAGAAAACTGAAAGGCAGACCATTCAAACTGTCACACAGCTCCACAAGGCCTATATTTGCTACCGCTTTTATTTCATCAATTTTCACCGTCATTCCTACTTGTTTTTGCTAACTGAAGGTGTTGTGGCGCAGTGGTGTAATCCTCTGACATTGCAGCCAGAACAGTCAGGAGGACTGGGTTCGATCCCAGGTAGAGCCCCATCACTTCAGCGTCATGACAAGGGGTCGCCGACTCGATTAGGCCTATTCTACTTCTGCGATCCCAGCGCTTGGCGCTAAAAACTGCAACTTCACCTTCACCAACTGCTAGATACATTGATAGCTTGCTGGAGAGATCCTTTTTTTCAAAATCCATGTTATTTAAAGGCTTCTTCATAACTTTTTGTTCGATGGGAAACACACACAACTAATTTACATCATGATTGATCAACCAACTTTTTAGTTTGGTCGATGATTTTAATGGATAAACTACAGTTTTCCTTCTCTTCCGAATTTGGTGTTTCTGTAACTATATTCATCGCTTTCAATTGAACATTCATGCATACTACCAATTTTGGCAGCAAAGAAACAATAACTTCCATTTGGCTTCGGTGGGATATTCGATAGACTAACTTCAAGTATTCACTGCTTGGATTTTCAATGTCAATTATTTGCTGTGAATCAGTTCAGGCTATAGTCAGGTTTTGTAAAATCAGCTTTTTCTGCGTTATTCCTTTTTTAATTTTTGATTTATTTTTCTGTTATCAGAGAGTTTCACAAGGGGATGCCAGAAGTTATGTAACGTAGCGATTGCTGATCTCGACGAAGATGAGGAAAAGGAAGAAGTTGAATTGGCAGCAGCAACATAAAACAACACCAACAGAAAAATTAGGCACATTAATTTCAAGGAAAGAGAATTAATATTTATTTGCCATCTTTCTTAGTAATTGTTTGTCTTTTTATTGCCGGGATTTGGTTGAATGTAAAGTCTTATTTGTTTTGTATGACTTCGTAAAACATCGTGAACAGTACCAACATTAGAACATCCTTGATGCAATCAAATGTTTCATTCCCAGTATTGTGTAGCTCCATTTTGTATAGAAGAGGGCTGAAATTGGCTTTTTTGGTTTTCTACAAAAGAGTGTGGATTGAATGATATTTTCATGCATTTTTTATCTATCCATTCGTTATTGTTATTGTACAAATCTTGCAAAAGGCATTACTTCCAATGTGCACAAAAATGATAGAAGCTATAATGCTACTTAATCAAACCTACTATAATGCTAATCGAACAGAAATGTATGAAAATATCCCCAATCGAGATTCTCCTGTAGAATAGCTTCAAGGTGTATTGCCAAACAGAAGGGGTGAAGTCTCCCACTTTCCTGACAGTTATGTGCAGGGTGCATAAGTGTTGCTACACTAAAGATGTGTGTTTGAAGGGTGTGCAAATTCCCGATCATTTTAGGGGGTGTCGGGAACTTTGAGGAAATCATTCATAAGAGCTTCTGATATCAATTAATTGAATAATATTCAATCGACGAATTGTCATTGATAAAATAATTGGTTATTTTTTCGTTCACATTTTATTTGAAGCATTGTAAGATGCAAATTGTTTGGTTTACAAAGGGATGGGATGTATTTTAGATCTTCCGAATATAATTGGTAAAAGATTTGTTTTACTCGAGCACTTACGCACACCTGTCATCAATGTGGCAGAGTCTCCCCTTTCAAATGTGTACTGTATCAAGTTTAAGAAGCAACTCAATCAGACTCGAGAGACATTGTAACAACTTGACATCATGAATTTTCATCACTTTTCATTATTAGTAAGAAAATAACTCTCTATGGATGACTATAGTTTTAATTGCTCGTCAGCACTAATTAAGCCTTGATAGAAAAATTAATTATTCCAACGTCTTGTTACGTCCTAGTTGAAGTTTTGTAGTTTGACTGGCCTGTATTTTAGGGTTATCCTTATGAGACACGAAGAGATGGAGAGCAGTGATGGCTTTGGCCAGACGAAGTGCAGCTGCTATTTCTATGTGTGACTTTTGAATGATCGCAGGGTGACACATTCTCAGCGAAAGCATCTCATTTCGAAAGTCTTGCAATTGTTGTTCCATGTTTGATGATGTCATGTATTCCTCATCTCAAGGGCCAATGTTTGTATCTCATAACGATTTTTATAGCAAACATAGTTAATTTCGAATCCGGGAAGAATACACGTGAAGCTATTTCCAGATATCTAGTTAGCTAAATTTTAAAGATGCAAAAAGAAGAATTGAGATGCAGTGCCGTTGAATGTCTTAAATCATTGCAGCTGAATGCTCACTGCTATATTTATCTCTTTTATCGTCGTCTCTCCTCTGTGTGTCTGACCAGACAATTTGCTGTGATCAATGTTTGACGACCTATTTTCAATCGGCTTTGCCGTTGCACAACGAAATAAGAAGTTTTGTACAACTGAAAGACTTCAGGGACGCAGGACGATTTCTTAGTGATTTAGTTTGACCAGTAGAGCTCATCCAACCCACAAACATTTTTTAGAATGTACGGAGATAAGACTTCTTCGATAACATGATAAAAATAATTCTTCGTCTCAAATCGTTATTTCTACAGTAAAAGATCAATCGTTAAATAGAGATCTAATTTATACTAAAGAATGTATTTAGTCCATGGTTATTTGATCTTAGTGTATGAGTAAAGGTGATCTTTAAAAAGTAAAAATTGTAAGAGTAGTTTGTTTGCACGTTTATGTACGTATTATTTTACCGTACGTATTAGTTCCGTTATAAATTGCTTGTCTGTATGGAATAATGCCTATTTTGGTTAATAAAATTGGAAATGGCTAATCTGTGTTCATGCTTGACAGTCGCTCCTAACCACTCCACGAAACGTAGAAGGTTTTGTTGACTCGCCTTCCAACCGTTGTTTTAAACATTTGACAGCCGAACGATATTGTTTGGGAAATGTTGTTTGGGAAATGTTTCCCCTTTACTTGCTAAAATCCTGCTAAAGTCCTAAATAGCTGCTAAAAGGGCTAAAATCCTGCATCCTGTTGCATTTACAAAACAGAGGGATGAAAAATATGAGCACTTTTATTTGAACAAAGGCAAAGACGAGGCTTTGAAAACTGAAAAATATGGGATGGGAACCTGAGCTAGAAAGTTGTTAAGATAAATGAGAAAATCAGTTGGATAAATCAAAATAAGACCTCAAATCAGAGTTGAAGGAATTGAGACTTCGTAACAAATACAAACATACCTTTCGATATTTTTATTTATTCGTGTTGCTTTCTTGGGTCTGTTTTGGTTTTTGGTTTTCACACTTATTTGAATTCTGACGTCAAGAGAAATTTATTTTTGGAAATGACCTGACTCATCATGATCATGATATAACTCGTTTCCCCTGGAAGGATTGTGTTCAAAGATTTTTTGAAAATATAAGGTAGTATGTGCAATGGTAAATAGGCTCGTCTACAAATAGAACAAAGAAATCATTCAGACACACTTCAAAACTGTTGCTTTTCAGTCAACGCGCAAAGGATCGTGGTTACCAATGGGTCTTTAAAACTTGTCACGCAAAAAGCAATAGAAATTCACTGTACTTAACCGCTGGCAAGGCGCACTCTTGCTCCTGCGTACACTGAAATGGCGGCGGTGCAAAAGTGGAAGTGAGCTGAGGTTTCGGTAAAGTTTTGAACTCATTCTAATTTAATTTAGTTATTTATCTGCTTAAGAATAACTCGAATATCTTTTCATCCTATTCTAATGATTTGATATTATGAATAGAGCATTCATTCTGTGTAAATTTGCGGTAAAACCCAGTTGAATGTTTTAGGCCAAAATCTCGACCATGTACAGTATTGTTGTTTGAAGGCCTAAATTATGGGAGGGCCTTTTTTGGCCCCTTGTGGACATCCAGAAGTGAACATATTGTCTTTGTCAGTGAAGCTTAATGGAAAAGGGAATTCCATCATGTCTTGCAGTTAATTCAAACTTGCATAAACAGTAGCCACTGTTTGTTTTGTATTCAGAAATTGTGAGAAATTGTAATATTGTTTTCAACTGGTACCGGGTGGTTTCTTTTGAAGGTGTCACAGTTTGAAGTATCTGTTGTATTGACATTTTAATTAGGTCTAAGTGAGCACCAGTTTTGATGGTATGATTTATGAATCACATAATTAACTTTTGAATAAGTTATTTAGAACCAATACAATGTTAATTGGGAATGATGAGAGGAACAGAAAGTTGCATGAAATTGAGCTCGTTTTCAGGTCAAAATTATTGCATTAGATGTATCTATAAGATTATTTAAAGTTAGCAAAGCAACATCAGATGAACTTAAGAGTTTGAAAATATAAAGAAGCAGTCAAAGTCATTTTCAAAATTTGTTGCAAACTTGAGGACAATTATGTGGGACGTGGTTCCAAGGTAGATGCTGTTGTTCTTGTGGCTTGTTTTTTGCTGGCAAGTAATTTGGATTGATGGAGAATTGCTACAGCTCACGCTATGCTCCAACAGAAGTGTCATTTATGGACAATGGAAAAATCTTAAGACCACAGACGCTCCCACCATTGAATAACAATGCATTGGTGAAAGTCGAAGGATTTGAAAACAATAATTTGCAAGTTAAATCTGTCAACGTCAAGCCATTCAAGTTGGAGCCACTGAAATCTGAGAATCAGAGTAATATCTTTAAAACCATTATCTAAGATATGCAGCACACAGTTTTTTCTTAATTTAACAATGCTTATAGTAGCTTTGCTATGAAACAAACCATCAAAACAGAAAGAGAATTAGAGAAAAAAAGAGCAGGTTGCATATGAGGGATGAGGTGTCCCTCCAAGTTTTCAAAAGTGAATTCCATGATATTATCTAACCAAGAACTGCAATGGATTAAGTTTTATTTAGATTTGGAATTGCTATGTTACGTTGTGCTACGTTGCTGTTCTGCTTGAGGAGGTTCCTTGAAGTTCCATCATCTGTTTCAGACATTTTGCATAAATTGAATTGATCAATGCGCATAAAAACACAAGAAAAACACAATAATACTTTGATCTTTCAACTATCAAATAAACTTTGATTCTTTTGAATCCATCCAATACTCTAGGTACTGTGAGTTTTTAAATGCCTGAACTGTTTCTGGCACACCCCGTAGAAGATGATAATGGTTGTTTCCTTTTTGCAATTGTCATGAAGCGCCACCACACATCCTCTATATGAACCTCAATTTCGGTCCTGTCACTTTTGGTTGCCCTCAAGAAACTACTTGTAGTGTTGACCATGAGAGGACACTCTGTTTCAGCTGTGGTAGCCTGCAGACCTTATCTTGAATTTGGCTTAAAGAGAATCTAATTGCTTCTAGCTAGTGAATCGCCTAAGTTTAATTTAAAATTTTGATGCGATATTTGTTATTTTAGAAATGGCAACTGCCTCCTTAGAAAATGAGCATTTGTTGTTTGAAGATGGCGAATCTGATATGTCATCAGCATCACCGGAAAAGTCGCTGAACAAGACAGAAAGAACGCTTCTTGATTTGAGTTTATCAACTGAGGAACCAAAAGAGGACCAGCGCAAACTGATTTCGGAAGAATCAAATGGTTAGTTTGTATTTTTATTGATTAATGGTTAATTTCAGTTATTTTGAATTTTATTTTCTGAAATTTTTATTTGACATGAAGATTGAAAATGATTTAATTGAGAATAGAAAACATCTGTAGAGATGATGACTGCAATTTCTAATTTGTTTTTAAAACAGGAAATGTCTTAAATGACCTTGAAATTAACGAGGGTGGTTACTATGATTAGGGAATTGCAGGAAAATATCAGTTTAAGATGCCGTGCAAAACTTTCAATTTTTACAGAAATAGTTGAGGGAGTTGAATTCAAACAAATTTGGTTATTGTGAATACTGCATGTCTAAAGTGTGAAGTAACCTGTGTGTTAATAGACAAAATTGGCTCAGGCTTGTTTACATCCACTTCAAACCAAGTGACTGACAAGTCTCTGAAAGCCTGTGCCATGAATGCAAAAAGTATTCTGTAACAAACTTCAGCCGATTTTTGTCTACTTACAAAATTGAGGGAAGGAATTTTGCTCTTGTTACATACTAGCTAATTAGTTTGAAATTTCTGACTCTAATTCATGTGAATGCATGTTTATATTACACAGGTATTGAATCATTTTATTTGTCTTATTTTAGAGAATGAAGATAATGCAGATGAAAATGTTGAAAAGATCAAATGTAAGATTCCAAAATCAAATAAAGCGGATGTTATTGAAGAAGCAATGGATGATAATGATGCCACTGATGGAAAGAACAAGGAAAATGGAAAGAACGAGGAAAATGGACAACCAAAACATATGGAATTAAAAAAATCAAAGTCATATGGAGCACCATCCTCAAGAGATTATGTCCATCCTAAACCAAATCTTAAACATAGCATGTCTGTCAATCCAAATGCTGTCAAAACAAAAGGTGATTTTATGCCTTTTTTATTGATTGGTTGGTTGGTTGATTAGTTGATTGGTTGGTTGGTTGGTTGTTTGATTGATTGATTGATTGATTGAGTGATTGATACTTAAATTTTAGGGATGAAACAAGATCAAAGGGGCATCACTAAATAGACTTTTTATCCCATAGAAGTGCAACCATTTAATGGCTAGGATATTTCTCAGTCCCATCCATTTATGTCTGTCCATGGAGAAGGCTCATTTTTTTCCGATAATTTCTGGTTATTTGTTTAGCACATGATTAATTTGATCATATTTTTTCAGGTTTGAATATTGCTGTGTTTTTAAAGGAAGGCACTGGACTTCTTTTATGCCTTGAGAACGGTAAACAAACGACTGCTGGAGAAGTGAAAAGGGTCATGATGGATCTTTTGTCATTACCAGATCATTCTCAAGATATTTTTGCATTGTGGCTAATTTCACCGTTGTTGGGTTAGTTTCATAATTTCATTATCTAAATGTTTATACCAGGTTTGCTTAACAGAAATTCACTGTTTACAGTCCAGGATAAGCCTTATACTCTCCCCATTTTGAAGATTGATGTCTTAATCTTTAGTCAAAATCAGAAATTATGCTTGTTGGCTTTTTTGATTTTTTATGGCCATTCTAGAAATGTCTATTCTATGCAATATGAATATGTATTCACCCAAAAACGTAGCAAGAAAACCTGTTAAATTGATTAAATACAAGTTACAATCCAAGCAACTTGAGTGTTGTACATAGCTTCACGGCCAGTCTATACCATGATACATATACTGGGTGCGCCAAAATAAGCTATGCATGTTTGGCAAGCCACAATAAATCTTAAACTGGGCCGATTTTGAAGATTCATGACTTCATCTTTAGCAAAAAGCCTTAATTAGATTCTAGGAATTTGTGTAGATTTGTTTTGTTTTCAGGCTTTAGAGCTAGAAACGAGTTTCTTAAAAGTGTCAATTTTGAAAACACTGAAACGGTAAAAAACCGTTGATCAACTTTTGTAANAAGCAACTTGAGTGTTATACATAGCTACAAGGCCAGTCTATACCATGATACATATACTGGGTGCGCCAAAATTAACTATGCACGTTTGGCAAGCCACAATAAATCGTAAACTGGGCCGATTTTGAAAATTCATGACTTCATCTTTAGCACAAAGCCTGAATTAGATTCTAGGAATTTGTGTAGATTTTTTTTGTTTTCAGGTTTAAGAGCTAGAAACGAGTTTCTTAAAAGTTTCAATTTTGAAAACACTGAAACGATAAAAAAACCTTGATCAAATTTTTTAAAGACTCGACATGAACGGACAAAGAGAAAACTTTTTCGTGGTGATTCGGGATTTAGAATCGATTAATTAATTGGTAAGATTGATCGATACAATCAATCGATTTCAAAATCCCAAATCACCACAAACAAGTTGTCTCTTTTTCCATTCATGTACAGTAGATTCTTTAGAATATTTGATCAAGGTTTTTTTATCGTTTTCAGTGTTTTCAAGGACGAAATTTCAAGAAACTCACGTCTAGGACTAAAAAATGAAAGCAAAAAATTTGCAAAATATCCTAGAACCTAATTCAGGCTTTTTGCTAAAGATTAAGTCATGAATGTTCAAAATAGGTCCAGCGTACGATTTATCGTGGCCTGCCAAAGATGCATAGTAAATAGTTTATTTTGGCGCACCCAGTATCAGGTAAATTCCAAAAATCATAATTTGTCCCCAATGCTTTTTCACAGTGATCATCCCAAAATATCTTCTGACTGCCAAAAGTTTGTGAACTGTTCAAGCTTTGCTAATTTTTCCACAATTGGCTCTGAGAAATATAGTCCTTTCCTTATGAATAATGGGGAATTTTTCTACCCCTGGTGGTACATTTTCGATATTTATTTGTTACACAATGTGGTTAAAATTACGATTGTTATGAAATGTGCAACCAAACCGCCATCGAAAATAATCTGGAGCAAGATACTATATTTACTTTGATAAGTTTTGGTTATGAGATTATAAAGAAGATTTTATCTTGTCCTTGGTTCGATGTTTGTAACAGTAAGGTTTACAATCATAATGGGATATTGGAATACCACAATGAAATACTTTTCATTTACGTTTAGAACAAACTTTGAGGCTAATTCTTATTTGTTGCTCTTATTTGGCTTGTTATGTAAAGTTTAAATTCTCTCAAGAAATTGTTTGTTAATTGATGTCATATACGCATGGTATACAATATTGTTTGGATCATTGGTCAAATAGCATGACTAGAGAATCATTGGATGAATCGATTCGTTGCTGCAGAAATGAACCAGTATTAAAGTGTCTTTCCCCCTACCATTCAGAAATGTGAATTTGGTTTATTTTTCTTTGAAATAAATTCAGATGTACCTGGGTGAGTCAATTCTCCGTTTGGGTTGCTGATAGCCACATATAAGGGAGTTATTTATATGAATACAACAGTTCTGTTTAATTGATTACAACCGATCTATCGCAGAGCTGCAGTTAAAAAATCAGCATGTACCATTTAAACTAAGAAGAGAATGGAAAGGACTCCTGAAGAGATTTACATGGGCAAAAGATGAAGAAATCAAAAAAGGTTTCATATTTTGTATATTATATGGTCAATCAAAAGGATAAAAAGGTCTTTGGCGATAGTGATTGTGCAGTAAACGAGAAATTCAAATGTGTTGGTCTTGATTTATATTTTCTATGATGCTATGTCCAGTTCCTACACTCTTTATGCAGTAGAAGGAAAAGCAAGAACGGCCATTCATTTCAGGTTTAGGCAATAAGAATGGTAACTTCTTGATGAATTCTAATTCCCGTCAAGCTGAGGAGCACTTTATCATTAGACTTGCCCCAAGTCTATCTCTTCCTTCCGTCTACCGTTCCCTGTACAGTAGTTCCTGGATCCACTATTTCCTGGATCCGCCATTCCAATGTTCTTGACGGAATGTTGGAATGGTAGATCCATGAAATAGCGGATCCAGGAACTACCGTAAAAAGGGAACGGTAGACGGACGGAAGAGATAGACTTGGGGCAAGTCTACTTTATCATTGGCACAATAAATCCTCCTTCGTTTGAGATTTATTCACAATTGTTGAACATTAGATCATAAATATGCTTTTATTACACTCATTTTTTTTATAAGAAACCGCTTATAAGAAACGGTAGGCTCAAATTTTCGAAAGCTAAGAAACAACCCTATCTGAATTGAAAAAGCTAAGAAACTTTTATAATTTACAATTTTAATTTTCCTATCGCATTCAAATATGTTTTGACAGTGTACAGTTATAGCAACTGTTTGGACATTATTTTGAGTGCAAATGATATCATTTACTTGTTTGGAGATCTAATACTAAGTAATTTGGGAGCCCTTTAGACAAAACAAAATTAACTATATACTTCCGGCATTAAAAATATAAGAAACACATAACAAACTTTTGGTAGCAAAATTGCCGAAAAATTTAAAAAACTGCCTACCAGCACCGGACCTTAGTTTCTTATAAAAAAAAATGAGTGTACTTTAACTTTTAGCCATTCCAAGTAGGCAAACTCTAAATTTTCTGTTAAATCCCATTCTGCTTTACTTACTCTTGTTTACTTCATCTAGGAATTTGTTAACTTCATTGGTTTTAGTTACAATAAAAAATTATCGCCTTTGCTTTGTAGATGAACCAGTTATGGTTTTCCAGAGGAATTCATTCTTTTGTGTTTCTGATGAGAGGAAGGTAAGTTTCTGTTCACAAATTTTTATGCCTTTATAATGTAACTCACCTTATTAAAGGTCAACTTACCCTCATGAAGACATTGGAATCAAACTCAAAGCCGATACCGGGTGTCCCAAAAAAAGTACTCCCCTGTGAAAATTCATCAAAATTTGAAAACATGGCCGATCTTCAATTTTCTTTTTTGTCAAGTAGATCAAGGACGAAATTATTTTCTAAGACATCGCTGACCTTGTAATTAGTTTTAAAAATTAGCAAATTTAGCTTTTTTAGGGCTACCTGGTTTTGAATCATACTGGAAAAAAGCACTGATGATTGCCAGATCAATTTCTTTGTGCATGTAAAACTTTTAGTTTGGTCATAAATGACAGAAATAAATGCACATTATCACTGGAAACTGCAATGATGATAAAAAATCTGAAAAATGTGACACTTAGGCAAGATCGAGTATTTTGCTTAAAAACTAAAGCTCAAAATATGGTTTTTCAACGAGTAATTTTTCTACCTTGCTACACCAAAAGCAGACATTTTGTCATCTGTGAATATTTTTGGGTCTTTGACAAAGCAATTCAAAAAGAAAATTTTATGAAAGGTTTGATGATCTATTTTTGGTGATTTTTTAAACAGGAGTACTTTTTTTGGGACACCCGGTATTTTTTTTATACATTCTGCTAAAAATTTACAATACATATTTACTTAATTACTATACTTACAAGCTACTCTACTCTACTCTACTACAAGGACAAGACCACGGGGAGCAATAACTATGTCTACCCACTGTACGTTATGATATGATTGCGACATGCTTCAAGGCACCAGGCAAAAATTCTGCAAAGGATGACTCCAAATCTTTTATCATAACCGATGTACGATGAAAAATTTGCGGTTTTTTATGCAATACTACGTAGTCATGTTGATTGGAAACTTATATCTTTCAGGTTACAGATGAGCGAGTTATTAAAAGGCTTTTCGAAGAGGTTTGTCTTTCACTAATTAACTTATTGATTAATTTTCTGCTCTTTCTTTTTGCATAGAAAGCGTCCAGAGTAGCTCTTGTAGGTCCAGCTTCAAAACTTGCCTCAAAATACCGAGATATCGCTCTGAAATTTCTCCTCTTTCGCATAGTTTCTCGTCAATTTTGTAAGTGTGACGAGTTCATGATAAATTGAAGTACGTTACTTTATGCAAAGAAGTGTCTCCTTGGTCATATTCTTCACAATTAAGAACAACTCAAGACTACAACATAACAATACTCTATAATGATTGGAAAGGACATAATTTTATCTTCTTCTAACCACGACTGCGACTTGCAAAAATAGAAAAATTTGTATTACATTTGACACGAAGAACTACACAACCCAGTGTCTAAGAAAGAAAGCCACTCTTCCTGAGCCGCCTTGCAGCAGATTCTATTTAAAGATCTTGGCAAAAACCCATCAAAATTGCCACTAAGTCCCTTTTTCAAACTCAAAGAAGGAAGTGATAGTTTTCATTAGCTTTTGAGGTGGGAAAACTGCTTTCCGTTTGCTTTTAGTTTTGCAATAGAAATTCCTGTTTCCACTGACTTCCCTCATCAGAAACTTAGGGATATTTAAGCTGTTTTTTATTGTTGTAACATTGAAATGCTACGTCTTTGTATGAATTACAATGTATACTATCTTTTTTGCAAATGATTTGTCGAGGGAAACGTTCAAACTGGATTTTCTTGTGTTTTTAGGCAAAATTGAATATTCTAAAAGGACGTTATCGCATAGCAAATGGAGATGCTGAAGTGTTGGGCGGATTTCTTGCTCGATTAGAACACGGGAAATTTAACAAAGACGAACATACACTGGGGTATTTCAAGTAAGCTGTGCTATAACATGATATGTTTACTCTGCCTCTCATGTTACGATATTTTGTTGTTTTCAAGTAAATGTTACTCATCAATCTTAATGGCCATGGTATTTAATTGATCAGGGCTCCACTAAATGAGATTAAAAGAGTTGTGGTCACCCATGTACGTAGACTTGCCAGCTGACTTTATTGAGTCACATCATTATTCAATGATCCATTTCAATGAATTTTTGGAATAGGTTAAGTCTCGTAGAGGTTATTTCTACTTAAACGTTTTTTATAATGGGAGTGTGCAAATTGTAAATAGGCTTGTCTATAAACAGAGTGGACTTGCTACAAGTTTCTCTCTTCTCTGCACGAGTCGTAAGATGTAAAATGTGAATCTGCTCTGCGTCTACCTTTTGCGTTTTGTGCTGACAAGAGAGAGACTTGTAGCAAGTCCATAAACAGAGCAAAGAAAGCTCTCAGACATAAAATTGTTTCCTTGGCTAATGATTTTCCGGAGCGTGTGTAATTTCGATTTTTAATGGGATATTTTTTAAATTGTTTTGCTCTATGCAAATGCAACCGTGTAACTCTTTACAAAACCTTTGACCAACTGAAAACCTTAATAAGATATCGAATGACCGATTTCGAATTAGTAGTGCTGTGTGTTTATATCTGGATTTGTCTAACGATTTGCGGTGATCAGTGTCGGATGAAAATATTTAGCAACTGGTTCCGTTACTCAGCGCAATGTTCACGCTCCGTACCACATGAAGACTTAGAAACTGTTTTGCTCCATGTAAGACCAGTTAATAACGATAAATAAACTTGCGCGCAGAAACCCCACAACAATACAGTGTAACAGCAATACAGTAGAATAACTTTCCCAGGCGGGGGGGGGGGCACTCCTATACTTTCCTATATTCTCGTACATGCTCGTACAAATGTTTTACATGTGTACTCTAAACGCTGACCTGTTTTAGCGAAGTACATATCCTAGATGCTGAAATTTTTCTTGAGAACATACCCTTTCCCGTATCAGATTGAACTTCTCAAGTTCAGGTACCCTAATTGCTGACAAGTTAGTTAATAAAGTTGTTAATATTGCCGGAGTAATTTGAAGAGGAAGAAACTGCTCCCGAAATTCCTACCCCATCATCTTGTGTTGGTCTGCTAAGTTCTTTGACTCTTTACAAATTCTAGTTTAGAAATTTTGATTAAAATATCATTGCAAATTAGTTTAGATTTATCAAATGCAAAAACGTACACCCTTTTTTGAACGTATGGTCGAATCGGCACCCCTAAGCACTTGCCCGTGCGGGACCGTACCTACTTTGAAGAAAGGCACCTGTTCGCCCTTTTTTTATGAGCATGGTAACACATCAGGTAACAAGTGCCCCCACCCCCCCTCCCCCCGGGAATAATTAGCAATATTCTATCCTGCAACGAGCTTTGTTGTACTTAGCTCACATTTTCAAAGATCGCTGTGAGCAGAAGGACTATTTGTGAAATTCACCATCTAGAATTTGTGAAAGAAACAGTTTCGAATTCGAACTAACGCCCCTTTTTACAATGTTGAGCTCACTACCGGGTGCGCCAAAATAAACTATGCACGTTTGGCAGGCCACGATAAATCGTACACTGGACCGATTTTGAAGATATATGACTTTCTCTTTAGCAGAAAGCCTGAATTAGATTCTAAGATTTTTTGCAAATTTTTCCATTTTCAATTTTTAGAGCTACAGGCGAGTTTCTTAAAANCGTATGGTCGAATCGGCACCCCTAAGCACTTGCCCGTGCGGGACCGTACCTACTTTGAAGAAAGGCACCTGTTCGCCCTTTTTTTATGAGCATGGTAACACATCAGGTAACAAGTGCCCCCACCCCCCCTCCCCCCGGGAATAATTAGCAATATTCTATCCTGCAACGAGCTTTGTTGTACTTAGCTCACATTTTCAAAGATCGCTGTGAGCAAAAGGACTATTTGTGAAATTCACCATCTAGAATTTGTGAAAGAAACAGTTTCGAATTCGAACTAACGCCCCTTTTTACAATGTTGAGCTCACTAGAATCAAATAACGTAAATCTAGTAAAAATTTTAACTTTGCTTTGCCAATGGCTATCTCCTATTATTCGAATTAACTTTGATTTGTTTTTCACAGGAAAAATCTTGATAATTATTTGCCACCAAGCGCAATAAAAAGAAATTGGATCTCAAAGAAATTTAACAAAAATGCAACAGAACAGAACCTCATTACCCAGTATGCACTGGCATCTGAACGAGCTGATGACCCAAAGAAATTTTATCGACTTTTCTTGGAATTTTGCTGGACGCTTCCGTTTTATGGGTGAGTTGATTTTATTATTTTTACCATCATTAGCAAAGATTAATTAAAGAATTTCATGAAACCATGACTTCCACATCTGATGAAAAGCCATCTCGTATTTTGGAAAACCATGTATCCTTTCGCATACGCCAATTTCAGTTTATTGGAAGGCAAAGAGCAAAACGACTGCTTTTCAAGGTTCTGCTGAAAAGTAGTCTATTTATCAAAATAAGATTGAAAATTAGGACGTTTTACTGAATTTAACAAACAGACGAACAGCACTTAGAAGTTTGAGTAGTCCTGCAATTCTTCAAGCTCTCAAGGGAAGCATACAGTAAACACCTGCTTATAAACTCCTGCGTATAAGAACCTGCGTAGAATCAAACGAATTGGTTCTTACAAAATAAGGGTTTAATTTGGTGATTTCAGCCTGTAGGTTCTTAATGCACGAGGTGCTTGTATGCGAGTCCTTGTGGCATTCAAACATATGCTAGCAGAATCTTTGAAGTTAATATTCTAAAAGAAAGCTTTGCCTTTGCTTGTGGGTGGGTTGCTGGATTTGTTTCATTGCCTTTTTGGCCTTGTTTTGTCTTTTTTGATGAGCCGTCAATGTACACCCTTCGGTAACTAACTTAATAGTAAAGATGATAAAACATATATTTACGCCATTTCAGGTCAGCATTTTTCAAGGGGCAAGTGGAGCAACAGTCACGTGACCATCATCCATGGAAATCACGTGACATGAATGTAGCCATCAGTATTGGAAGAGAGGGAATCACAATCTTCAAAGAACACAAAACGGTTAGCCCCCCTACTCGTATTATCTGTTATTATCATTTTTAGGATAGTGCAGGAAATTTCTTGTCAGGTTTTATGAAATATATGACTTACGCTGGCTCAAGTTGAAGCTTTGAATTGTAAGGGGAAATGTTTTACTCTTTTCTCTTTCATTCCTTTTATTCATTTTATATTCTTTAGACACAGTAATCCGGCCAGCTAATGCTGCTTTTCAGGGGGCCATGACAGAGAATTTACAATTTACTGTTTAATTCGTCTACCGGGTGCGCCAAAATAAGCTATGCACGTTTGACAGGCCATAATAAAGCGTACACTGGACCGATTTTTAAGATTTATGACTTAATCTTTAGCAGAAAGCCTGAATTAAATACTGGGATTTTTTGCAATTTTTTTCATGTTCAGTTTTTAGAGTTAGAAGCAAGTTTCTTAAAATTTTAGTTTTCGAAAACACTGAAAACGATCAAAAACATCGATCAATTTTTCTAAAGAATCGACTTGAATGGACAAGGAGAGAACTTATTCGTGGTGATTTGGGGTTTAGACTAAACCCCAAATCACCGCGTTTAGAAATCGACTAATTGTACTCTGCTGTACGAGAGTTTGTACCAAACCCCTAAATCACCCTGAAAACGTGTTCTCTTTGTTCATTCATGTTGAGTCTTTTAAAATTTGATCAACATTTTTTTATCGTTTTCAGTGTTTTCGAAAAAAAGAGATTTGAGAAACTCGCTTCTGGCTCTAAAAATTGAAAACGGAAAAATTGTCAAAAAGTCCTAGAATCTATTTCAGGCTTTCTGTTGAAGATTAAGTCATATATTTTCAAATTCGGTCCAGTGTACGATTTATTGTGGCCTGCCAAACGTGCATAGTTTATTTTGGCGCACCCGTTATACAAAAATAAATAAGCAAATTAAAGGTCTAAATTATAAAAGAAATGAATTATCTTGTGTTTCCAATTGTATTAACAATTCCACATTTATCCTTCTAATCATGATTCAGAAATAGTATGGTAATTGTTAAGAGTTACCACCACTTCAAGTTTTCAAAGCATTGTTGTGGCTAATGTCTGTGAAGAAAAAATTGTTGTGGCTAATGTCTATGGAGTAGCAATTCAGTGCAGACAAAATATAGAGATTTTTTCATTGTCAATGCATTTTCCTCTTCATACCTGATCAAGAGAAAAGATTAAGAATTTTTCCTCATTGTAGGAAATTTTGTTGAACTTAACATACGATGAATTGTCATGGGATTATTCACAATCTTCAGAAGAAGAAGGAGCAGACTCATTTTGTATTGAGTATGATACAATTGATAATGATGGCAAACATGTTGCAAATCAATTGCAGATCTTCTCACCACAGGTATACAACATCTTTTATTATCATCTGCCTTTTACAATTTGTTAACGTATTATTGTTTACAATTGTTCACATGACATGCGTCATTGTTTAAAATTTTTTCTTTGGTACACCCAATCAAATAGTTGCACTGAAGAAGATGTCATAATCGAAACGTTTTTGTAGTAACTCAGGATGGTTTAGTTTATCATAATTCTTTTACATAATGTATCATAATTTATTTACATAATGGCGGCATCCGATGCCTCAAAGCATATTCAAATAAAACGCAGTAATCTCATGACTTGTTTTTTTTTTAGCCTTAGACGGTTATTCTTTTCTTCGAATATTCGGAATTTATTTTGAATAAAATAATTCTTTCGTATAAGATTTGCCTTGCGGATAGAAGATGATTTTATTTTATCTAAAGACTGAACAATGATAGCCTCTATGAATAGTTCTTTCCTCCTTGAAAGCTTCATATCAGCGAGATTATTTGGATCAAACGCTTTTTAAGTTACAAGGTCTTGTTGTGATAACAACGACTGTCAGCTCTTTCTTTCGATGTTAAGATTTTGGCCGTCTTTTTCAATGGTATTGAATTTATTTTTTTTCTTGTAGGCAGCAATGATGGATGCCTTGGTTGATTCATGCGTTGCAGAAATGAACCGTCTTAATATCCCAAAGAGGTATGGTTCAATTGTTTTTCCATCATTGCTTCTTTTAACGCATTGCATAGTACCATAAGGTATGAGTTGCTCTAAAGATCTCTTCGTTGGCGAAACTAGTCAACACTGAAAGGAAAATTAAATGCACAAAGGACCAAACGGATGCCTGTTTTCTTCGAGTAGTTAGGCCCTCTTCAACCGTACACAATAAACCCATATAAGGTGTTGCACATTCCCATGTAATCAAATTTCTAGTTTTGAAAAGAAATTATGCAGTCTGAATGTTTCATCCTTTGCCTGAGATATCTCTATGCTCGGATGATATAAAAAAAAATAAAACCAGAATTATATACAATTGCATATATCATTGGAATTTATTTATATGACATAAGTTTATATTTGTGATTTTCATAAAGAAGACTTATGCTTTACTTGTTTTTAGTCCCGTGGACCCAGTTTTCATGGATGATGGAAAGCCATTGGCTGATCAAGGTAAACTAAATTTCTATCACATCTTATCTTGGTTAGCCATCCATGTCTTAAACCAGCTAAGTTTATTGTAAAGCTTGAGTTGAAAATGACATCTTGATCCAGGATCTGCTTGTCATACTCAATTATTATTCGAATTTATTATAAAATCAGCTCAAGAATCCACGTGATTAATTTTGCGGAAGAACTTATTCCTGTTGCGAATATCGTTTAGTTCTCAACTCTCTGTCCGTCTCCGCCCAGCCTAATTTTCGCTTATGAAACTAACTTAGTTTGCGATACGTCAATTGTGGTATGGTAGCGTTTAACATCGGAAACCCAATCTTTAATTAATGTCGTTTTATTTGGTTGACCTCGACTGAATTGAAATAGACTTCCATCGACCGAAAATTAGCCTGCGTGCAGACTGATAGAGCCTGCACGCAGGCTACCGAAAATGACCTTCGCCACTTTTGTTGTAATCACCTGTTTTTGCAAACGTTAAAGTTCAATTGGATTTTTAAGGGAAAACAATTATGTGGAGTTTCGTTCGGAAGTCAGCTTATCTATTTGATATCATTGCAAAAGTGTGAAGCACAAGCAAAATTGTTACATTATTTATTGCTTTTAATTCTGAAATATCATTTTGTTTTGCTTTGTAATCTTATGTACCCTGGGTACCAGATTCTCTAACATGTTTTTATGTTAGAGAGGCTGGTACCCAGGGTAAATCTTATGCTACTTTTCAAGGCTTTTGCAATATAATTATAGAATGGCGAAAATTGAATTAAAATTTGGTTATCATAAAGAACTCATTTTATCTTTATTAATCCTTGAATAAAAGATTTTGAGTATGATGCAACTTTTGTTATGTGATGCTTTTTTGTCAAAAAGAGTGTCTGTAGCGATCTTCGCCTTTACTTCCTGATTTGTGCTCCAAGAAATTGGAAGCCAGTTAAGCATCTTTTAATGCTTAACATGGAAATTGGGGAACTTTTATTTCTTAACGCTGAAGCATCCTATGGTTTCTACTCCTTTTATTTCATTTTTCATGCGTCTTTTTCACAGGTCCTCCCCAGATGAAGCGAGAATCAAAAAGAACAAAGTTATCATTAAGCAATCCATTTAAATTCAAGTAAATCAGCTTTAGAAGCAGCTCAATTGTATTTAGCAAATTGTAACATTATTTCATTTTTTATCGTGTACGTAGGTAGCTACACGACTATCAAAAGGCTTTTTACGTCCATAGAGTAATANATTTGTGCTCCAAGAAATTGGAAGCCAGTTAAGCATCTTTTAATGCTTAACATGGAAATTGGGGAACTTTTATTTCTTAACGCTGAAGCATCCTATGGTTTCTACTCCTTTTATTTCATTTTTCATGCGTCTTTTTCACAGGTCCTCCCCAGATGAAGCGAGAATCAAAAAGAACAAAGTTATCATTAAGCAATCCATTTAAATTCAAGTAAATCAGCTTTAGAAGCAGCTCAATTGTATTTAGCAAATTGTAACATTATTTCATTTTTTATCGTGTACGTAGGTAGCTACACGACTATCAAAAGGCTTTTTACGTCCATAGAGTAATAAACCTTTTGGCTATTCCGTAAACAAGGTCTGAAACGGATATCATTTTACAACATTTTCACAGATATTTGTGACACCTTTGGATATGTTGTTTTATGTTTGTTTGTTTGTTTCGTTTGCTAAATTGAGGCTTTCATGACGATCGTAGGATATTTTCGAATCAAATGCGAATCACTGTTTCTGAACTGAATAGCTAGATGGTCTGTTGGTTCAATTCCCATGTTATCATGAAATACCAAATCATTCACACCACATTTTGAAGGATTTCATTTGAATCATCCCTCAAAAACCCCTACTTGTAAGTAGATAACGAGGGATATCAAGAGAAAATAATCCAATATACTATCACGCTTAATTTGGAGGAATATGCAACATCCTCGTTCTGTTTCTGTTTTAGTTAAGATTATTTTCAAATTAAAGAACAAGAGAAGAATGGACATTTGCATCGATAACATTAAAGATTTTCCAAAACCATTGCAATCGGTTTTTTGAGCTCATGTAAGCAAGCTTGCCAATGTTTGTTCTCTGTCACATGATCGATGGGACCTTGATGATATCATATTCAAGCGAATACACCTTTTTCTCTTGTGTACGACAAAAAAAGCTTGTACGGTTTCTCTCATTTATGCACTAATTTCAAAGTTAAAATAAGGAACCAGCCATAACATACCCAAGACTAAGTCACCAAAATACATGTTCTCGGTTCAAGAAATCATGTAGTAATCAGACATCTGTATTTATTTAAAATTGAGTTCAATTCTCTTATCGCTAGACCCAAGCAGGTTTTTACCCGAATACTCTTTGTACTCGAATAATACACGTATCTTTTTTTATAAGAAACTAAGAATTTGGCCCAGTACTGAAAGTTTCTTAAAAATATCAGATTTTGAGTACTCAGAGTTTCTGACGAGGTTCCATAGCAATCTTCATGCTCACTACCTGTGCCCTCGTGAACATTTCAAAATAAGGTTTTTAAGCCTTTCCAATGTTGAGACATTACTCAAGTACCTTAGGAGTAATATAATACAGGAAATAAGTGAAAGTAAAGTAAAAGTATGTCAAGGATTTCCTTTATGAAAATGAATAGTTTCTTAGCTTATATTTTCCCAGTACTGGAGTTTCTTAATTTTTTGGCGATCTGAGAGTTGAGTTTCTTATGAGCAGTTTCTTATAAAAAGAATACATGTACAAAAGATTATGTATGATAGATTTGTAGGAATATTCACAACTAAGACAAATGAACTGCAGCATGACTAGTGAAGATATGTCCATCCCGATGTCCATATGATCATAAATCTGTAGCACTAATATAATTTGATTTTGTAATTTTGCTTTCCTATGTTTTGCTGAATAATTTTGTAGNTGAAAGTTTCTTAAAAATATTAGAGTTTGAGTACTCAGAGTTTCTGACGAGGTTCCATAACAATCTTCATGCTCACTAAATAAATAGTTTCTTAACTTATATTTTCCGAGTACTGGAGTTTCTTAATTTCTTTGCGATCTGAGAGTTGAGTTTCTTATGAGCAGTTTCTTATAAAAAGAATACATGTACAAAAGATTATGTATGATAGATTTGTAGGAATATTCACAACTAAGACAAATGAACTGCAGCATGACTAGTGAAGATATGTCTATCTCGATGTCCATATGATCATAAATCTGTAGCAGTAATATAATTTGATTTTGTAATTTTGCTTTCCTATGTTTTGCTGAATAATTTTGTATCTTAGACATTATTGTATTTCGGTTTTGTCCGGTTTTGTTCCATCCCGATGTCCATATGATCTTAAATCTGTAGCAGTAATATAATTTGATTTCGTAATTTTGCTTTCCTATGTTTTGCTGAATAATTTTGTAGCCTAGACATTATTGTATTTCGGTTTTGTTTTTAATTTACAATGAAGATATGAGAATTTGGCCAAAAGATTTCCCAACTTGTCCACAGAAACTGGTCTTTGTTGTTTTGTTGCTGAACTTAATTTTGCTGATATTGGAGTTGGGGGATATAGACCTTTTCATCTATACCTTCAGATACCTTTTCAAGAAACGAAGAACTGTGCGATTTCAAATGGATACAGTATCTGTCTCAAATCAAATGTAACGTGAAATTTACGTTGACGCAAAATTGCCCATTCAAAACTGATATGCTTATATTCGCCGGCATTTTCACGTGACATGATTTGAGATTGACTTTTGAACTTACTGGCACATTTGGCCTTGACAGCACCGTAGCAGGCAGCTTCTGGTTGGGGGGTTGGGGGCAGTTGTTTTTAAAAGATAGAGAACAATACATTTGATACATCTAATTAATGCTGGTGACGTAGAACCATTGTCTTCAATATTATTGAGGGGGCTTGAGCCCTCTGCTCCCCCCGCTTTATACGGGCCTGGACCTGGCTTATATTGCTGTGAGGGGTGCCATGGACTATGGGGGTAATGAAAGAAGTAGAAGGATTGGGCAGAATCCTTAAGAATAAATTGTTACAACTTTCCAACTTTATGATCCATGTGAAAGAAACGTAACTTCCACTCTACTTTCAAAAAGAGACTAGACTTGGCCCAAGTCTGTTTTGTCAACTGTAATAAGTCTACCGGAAAGTTTATTTCAAAACATTATTTCACTTTTCACTTTTCCTTTCAATTTTTTTGACGAATTTTTTTTTGACGAAATAGACTTGGGGCAAGTCTTAGACTTGCGCTAAGTCTCGCTCTTGATCAATAGATACGGGAGGGGAAATGAGTACAGGGGGGGGGGAATTAAGAAAGAAAGGGAAGAGAAAGGGGAAAGAGAGCGAGGCTCGCTCTCCCTCCCTTTCTTTCTTCTCTTCCCTTTGTTTCTTCCTTTCCCCTCCCGTGCTCCCTCCCGTTCTCCCCTCCTGCCCTCCTGTATTGATCAAGAGC
This sequence comes from Aurelia aurita complex sp. Pacific, assembly GCA_004194395.1. Classification (NCBI taxonomy): domain Eukaryota; kingdom Metazoa; phylum Cnidaria; class Scyphozoa; order Semaeostomeae; family Ulmaridae; genus Aurelia; species Aurelia aurita complex sp. Pacific. Next base: position 65,455 of record REGL01000654.1, on the reverse strand, counting down.
GAGACTTGGCGCAAGTCCAGGCAAAGGCAAGTCTAAAAAGAGACTGAATCTGCAGGTGAAATGGAAAAGAGGCAAATTGAAGAGGCTATTACTTCCGGTTTGTTGTTTTCATTTCCCTAATTTCATCTCGGCTGTCTTTCTGGATGTCTGTCTGGCGTCTGGCAGTCAAACAGGAGATTTGTTGATTGGGACGAGGATCTCGAGAGTGAAGGAAATTTTCAATTTTTGAAATGGCGAAAGAAGATGCAAAAGTGATGATTCGTATTTTCATCATTCTTGTACTTGATTTGATTGCATTCACTGCAATTTTGCCCCTTTTACCTGCAATCTTGAGTCATTACGAAAGCAGAATTAGGCCAGGACAAGACATTGATACCGAAGATAGTTTGCTGAAGTCATGTTTAAATTTGCTTGACTGGATGAAAGAGCAATTGCATATGCCAAACTTAGAGCGCTATAACAACGTTTTGCTTGGAGGATTCTTAGGTTCAATATTTTCCTTTCTGCAATTTGTGGGAAATCCTATTTTCGGTGCACTTTCTGACATATTTGGAAGAAAGAGGATTCTACTGTTTTCTATGCTTGGTACTGCTGTATCATACTTCGTGTGGTTAAAGTCGAATTCATTCACTTCCTTTCTGGTGTCACGAATAATAGGAGGAATAAGCAAGGGTTCTGTTACAATCGTCACAGCAATCATGTCTGATATCACAACGAAAGAAACAAGGGGCAAAGGAATGGCATTAATTGGAATTGCATTTGCTGTTGGTTTCACTATTGGCCCACTTTTTGGAGCATACTTTGCCATCGCTGCTACTTCATTAAATGATCAGCCGTTCTTTGCACCAGCAATGTTTTCATTTGGGCTTCAAGCACTGGCTGTCATTCTGGCATTGGCAATGTTAAATGAAACATTGACAACATCCTCTGAAGTCACGTTGAAAGACAGACTTTCTGTGGCATTGGATCTTATAAATCCCATTGTTTTACTGAAGACCAATTGGAATGGTTCAAAAGGGGTGGATCTCATTGCAAAAAGCCAATTGACTTTAATTCATTTCACATATCTCCTATTTTTCTCTGGTCTTGAATTCACATTAACGTTCCTTACACATCAGCGGTATGGTTTTGAAAGCAGACAACAAGGGTTATTGTTTCTTTACATTGGCCTGGTAATGTTATTGGTGCAAGGTGGTTATGTACGCAGGGTGAAGCATGGAAAAGAGAAAAGAGTAGCATTGAGTGGTATGCTATGCATGATTCCAAGTATGGTGATAATAGCGCTTGGGGATTCAATGGTGTCATTATGTATTGCTCTGTTTTTATATTCATTTGGAGCTGCAGCAGTTATACCATGCCTCACAGCATTGTTCTCACAAAGATCACACACATCAGAAAGTGGCGAACTTTTAGGGATATTCAGATCTGCTGGTGCTTTAGCCAGAGCAATTGGGCCTCTTTTAATGTGTTCTATTTATTGGACATTTGGCTCCACAATTTGCTACCTGATTGGTGCATGCTTTTTCATAGTACCAATATTTCTCTGTCATCAGCTTGATGTCCAGCATGCAAAAGAAGGTTAGCTGTTTAATTATATTCTAATGACTGCTAAAGATACATTTCAGGTTTCCTGATAACTTATTATTACATTAACTTCTTACCACATTGGGGTAATAAAGACCATTCATTAGAAATAATCTTTTTGCATGCTATACTTTTTTCAGTTTCTATTGATTTGGCGATAATGACAACTTTTGTTTGTTTGTTGTTATCTGCAAGAGAAAGAAGATCCAACATGAAAATTGTGAAAGAGGCAGGTGGGTGGGTGGGTGGGAGATTTAATTTGCAACCACTCCGCATGAGTGTGCAAAATTTACTAAATTCTCAAATCAAACTCTGTTTTATTGTTTTATACTGCATACAAGAAACCATGCCACATGCACGACTATCAATGCATCAATAAGCACGTATATGATAAAACACATGACGTAGAGAGTCAAAACCTTTGGAACTGCAAATGGTCAGAGGCGAATATCTGTAATAAACAATAAACTGCATGTTCATTGCTTTAACTCCGATTAAAATTTAATTCTAATCTGCATTTTTGCCTGTNAGAAAAAGATCCAACATGAAAATTGTGAAAGAGGCAGGTGGGTGGGTGGGTGGGAGATTTAATTTGCAACCACTCCGCATGAGTGTGCAAAATTTACTAAATTCTCAAATCAAACTCTGTTTTATTGTTTTATACTGCATACAAGAAACCATGCCACATGCACGACTATCAATGCATCAATAAGCACGTATATGATAAAACACATGACGTAGAGAGTCAAAACCTTTGGAACTGCAAATGGTCAGAGGCGAATATCTGTAATAAACAATAAACTGCATGTTCATTGCTTTAACTCCGATTAAAATTTAATTCTAATCTGCATTTTTGCCTGTGTCCCAGCTTCTTTTGGCCAGGATTGTTGGACTGTCCCCCTTTATTCAAGTACATCACAAAGATTCAGTCAAACAATTGTCTTCAAAAATGAGGAATTTTATCTGGAATTTCAGGATGAACTTCAAGGGAAGAAATTTTCACGGGGAGAAATTTTTAATTTGCGTTTTTCGCATAGCAAGTGTATGTATAAATGTGGATATGTGGAAGATTTTTCCTCATCGCGAAAGTTTCTTTCCGCGAAAATTGCGAGATTGCGAGGCAGTAACTCGAGCGCATGGTATGACGGGATTGTGGCGGTAAAATCGAAGAATACGTTGAAAAGAAAATGGCGGACAGAATTTGATTTACAGCGAGTGGGTGATGACTCTGGTGCAATGCTTCGAAACAAGACAGCCACTAGATTGTTCTGTGGTTCACTGTGAAGGAACAAGGTAAAGTTTTATTCTGCAAATGGAAGGTTATATCTGAATTAGGTATTGATTGGGAGCAATTGAATTAATTTCAGCCTACCTAACCAACCCACAATTATTAATTGTAGGTTAGGCCATTAATTTGGAAGCTCTTCGCGGTTTTTACTTTCGACAGATGCAACATGAATACCCTTATAAAACGCCACCTTTCATTGCAGATAATTATGTATATTTGCAGCTGGGCCAAAGTTAAAAATATATTCTGGTCTACTTCGCCTGCCATTTATTTGACAAGTTTGACACGTGCATTCATCCTAGGTGGAATCCATGTACGCCGTACGCCATATATGTACGCCAATTTCTTTTGTTCTATTGCTATTTCTATTGTTTAGAGTGAGTCTGTCCGCCATATAAATATGGCGTATTCATACGCCGATTCCAGTCTGGGCATTCATTGTGTACCAAATAAAGAAGCAATGCTTGTCTTGGCATTCCTTTGACTTATGTACAATAAAGAGTATTGTCACCCTAAATTACGTCTAATCATAAATAGAACTGATATTTTTATCAAAGTGCATGCCTCTTACAGAAATATTTTTTAAATTATTGTTATTATGGATATAGACTGTTTGTTGTGTTTTAGACTGTTTTTCCTTGCCAAACGAGGCCAAACGTTATTTCTAGGCCAAATATATTTTTACTCTCGTTTCCTCTTGGAACTGAGTANTCCGCCATATAAATATGGCGTATTCATACGCCGATTCCAGTCTGGGCATTCATTGTGTACCAAATAAAGAAGCAATGCTTGTCTTGGCATTCCTTTGACTTATGTACAATAAAGAGTATTGTCACCCTAAATTACGTCTAATCATAAATAGAACTGATATTTTTATCAAAGTGCATGCCTCTTACAGAAATATTTTTTAAATTATTGTTATTATGGATATAGACTGTTTGTTGTGTTTTAGACTGTTTTTCCTTGCCAAACGAGGCCAAACGTTATTTCTAGGCCAAATATATTTTTACTCTCGTTTCCTCTTGGAACTGAGTAAGGCTAACATCAGCAGTAGTCAGAATAATAGTCCCCAATTTTCACCCTGAATAGGTCTAGATATTGTTTATGGTTTATACTCGGATATATGCCACATATAGTACGATAAAAGTGATCCTGTTTGAATCCTGCACCGCAGAATGGAAAAAGAAGGGAACAAACAAAACTGAATGTAAAAATGTAAAAAACATGCAAAGAGAAGAAAATATGAAGAGACCACAGGTAAAACAGGGTTGCAATCCTCACATCATGAATGCACAGTACAGCTTGGAATCAGTAAAAATTGCACTCCTGGAAGCATTTGGTAATTTCTTGCAATCAGTAAGAATCTTACTGAACAATTACATGATTTTTCAGTGCAGTCATTAGCCATTCAATCTTGTTTTGGATTGGAAACCTCTTGTACAAAAATGGAAATTGACAACTTCAGCAGCTTTTCTCATTTTTAATTCAAAGAGGTGTAACATACAGTGGGAGACAAGATATTTGATCTTTGCTGGTGGAGATATGAATTACATCATGCTTCACATTTCAGTTACATTGAAGATTTCTCTTGCAACTTACTGTATGAACTTTCCAATATGAACTCAGCATTTGTACTATCTTTACCTAACTCAAATTAATTGTATCCTTTCTTTCAGGTGCGCCAGTGTAAGAGAATGGTAAAAATCTACACAAAATGGATATTCATAGTGTTCATTTGAGTTCAGTAGCTGGGGCAAAACATGTTTTCAAAGATAGAGACTATTATATATCAATGTCTGTAGAAAATGAGGATTTGTTAAAAATCCAAGTTGAAGATGAAGAGAGCGGAGAGCAGTGGGTTGGAAAATATGGAGCTAATTGTAAGTTTGTGTTACCTTGCTAATAAAAGTTTCTTGAGAAAATATTTTGTGAACACACAATCTAAAGGGTTCTTCACATTAGAATATGCATGCTCCATTTGATATGAGCTCAATGATTTTTAATTACATGACTCTTATTTGCTGCCTATAAATGCTGTCAATGATTGTATGCAAAAGATGTTGCTAGGAATTTGATGCACAAAATTCACCTCAAGAACACTATATTTTTCAGAACAGAGCTAAGACTTTCTAATATCAAAGTATTCTTCTATGCAATAAAAGGAGATTAAGATTAATGGACATTGAAACATGAACCTTATCATCAACCTTTTCCTTATTAAAGGCACACTGTTGTGGCTGTTATTGGCTAGTCATGATGTTGAAATCACTAACAACAAAGTCCTGGCCTCTAATTAATCACCAAGCCTTTATGTCCTTGGATCTTACTTTGTTTTGAGAATAAAGAGGGTTAGATCATTATCATCTTCATGAATTTCAGTGTTTAGTGAAATTACTGCAGTTTGCCTTCTATTCATTTTTATTGTCTTATTCGCCCAATCAGTGCCATGACAGTGTGCCTTTGAAAGGGGATCATAATTTATGTTATTTTGATTGTTTCTTTTTCAAAATATTGATGTTATTTTCAATTTCCATTAGATATTGAAGAGCTCACTCATAAAACTGGAAATTTTAAAGAATTTGAAATTTTCTATGGCATGCTTGAATCAGGATTGGAAAAAGTAAGTTTTTAACAATTCTTTTCTAGATGTATCCTGTTGATTTATCTGCATTGTTTGTTCTTTCCAGTATTATTCATCAAACAAATATGCCTTTTACAAAATCTTTGAGCAACCTGATCTGCAGGACAATACCCAACCCACCAGCAATGGAAGAGATATCTTCAGATAATGCAGTTAAGTGTGTGCTACCAGTCTTCGGATATAAGTGTACTGAATGACGCCATCAATAACGACCTCAAACAACTGGATGCTTGGCTTCAAGGCAACAAACTCTCCTTAAATGTTGCGAAAACAAATTCCATGCTAGTTTCCACTAAGCAATATCATAACTTCCTCAAAAATCGAAATGAGCACTTGGATTTGAAAATTTGTGACAATGAACTCAAAGTAATCCAAAAAACTAAATACCTTGGTGTGCAGATCGGCAACTCTCTTAATTGGAAGGAACACATCAAGACTGTTTCTCTAAGTTTCTACAGCTATTAGCTTTCTAAAGCATGCCAAAATGTTCCTACAACAGAAAACACTGAAGACTCTTTACACAGGTATTTTCGAGCCACACTTTCGATATTGTTACTCTATTTAGGGTTGTTCCGGTTCGACTGAGCTGAATCAGTTGCAAAAACTTTAAAACTGAGCTGCTCGAATTATAACGAACAGCAGTTTTGTCACCTCAAGCAGACCACTTACTGACATGCTACGTTTTGAAAACCATTGAAGAACTTATAGCTGGTGAATCTAAAACAATGGTCTTCAAGTCCCTGCATGAACTGGCTCTGCAATACCTGTGTGACCTCTTCACCTGAAACTCAAAGTGCTCTTCGTATGTCATGCAAAATGCAGAGACAGATTTTAGACTACCCAAGAAAGATCCCCAAGTATTGGACAAAAATGTATGGCATGCAATCCCCGCCAATAATACTTGTTCTAAAATTTCACTTTATAATGAAAATTTTGGTGCTGTCAACATTTCAATGACTCAAAATTTCCAGAGTGTTCTAAAATTTCACCTGCTGTTGTTGTCCAATTTTTCAGTTACTATGAAATATTACATTTTGCCTCCTCTAAAATTTCTACTACTCTTGTCTAACATTTCAGTTATTCTGAGCTATGACATATGACATTTTGCCTCCTCTAATTATTGGCGGTGATTGCTTGCCATAAAAATGTTTTTCTTATCGAGGAGCAAAAAAGTGGAATGACCTTCCTACCGATACCAAACAGCTACTTTGTATTAGCTTTTAACCTTATGGTTTTTGTATTGTATTTAATCTACTTCTTAGTAGATTTATATTGCAAGTAATGTTTTTAAGTGAAGGGCCCCGTGTCAAGCAGCTCCGGCTGAAGGGCAATCCTCCTTTATAAAATGAAATATCAAATAGCTAACACCGTGGCTGATAGTCTTTGGTGTGCTTGCACCTATGGCTTGCGCAGAGAGAGGCTGGCACAGAGAGAGGCTTGCGTTTTGCGTTAAGCATTGATAAATGATTATCAACTAATATTCATCTTTTGTATTTTCTTAATCAGACTAGTGATTGCATCGAACTGGAGCTGAAGACATTAACAGATTTGGAGGTATTACGAAATCACAAAAGTGGAATGAACCTGAAATCGAAATCAACAACAGATACCGCTCAAAGTACGAGAAGATATCTAATCATGACGTACACTGTTGAGTTTGATAAGTATGTGAAGAAATGTTTTGTCCATTCAAAATATTTTTATTTTTATACCGGGTGCACCAAAATAAACTATGTCCTTTTGGCAGTCCACGATAAATCGTACACTGGACCGATTTTGAAGATTCATGACTTAATCTTTAGCAAAAAGCCAGAATTAGATGCTAGGATTTTTTACAATTTTTTTTAATTCAGGGTTTGGAGCTTTTAGCGAGTTTCTTAAAATTTTCGTTCTCGAAAACACTGAAAACGATCAAAATATGTCGATCAACTTTTCTAAAGACTCACATGAAAGGAAAAGGGAGGAAACTTCTCATGGTGATTTGGAATCAGAAATCGATCAATTGAAATCTGCTGCACAAGCACTGGCTCTATCTTGGGAGAAATGTTAAATTACTTTCAGTGATACAAAGAACTTTCTTTCCTTTTGTAATTTCATTGAATTTATGCTTTGGTGCAGGCTGCGTTCCTGTGCCAACTACTACATAATTTCGCAACAGGCCAGTCGTCAAACTAATGCTCCTAAATAAATTTATGCTACTCAATTTTAAAATTTCCAAATCACCACGAAAATTATCTTTATCTTTGGCATGAAAAGTCATGCCGAGCCGAGAAAATTTGATCGACGTTTTTTGATTTTTTGCAGTCTTTTCGAAAACGTAAGAAATTTGTTTATAGCTCTGAAACCTGAGAGCAAAAAAAATTGCAAAATCCTAGAATCTAATTCAGGCTTTTGCTAAAGATTAAGTTATGAATCTCCAAAATCGGTCCACTGTACGATTTATCGTGGACTACAAAAAGTGCATCTATTATTTTGGCACACTCGGTATTGATTTTTTGACACTTGCTACAATGAACTTTGCTATTATGAACTTTGCTATAATGAACTTTGCTATGATGAACTTTGCTATAAGGAACTTTGCTATAAGGAACTGATTTTGGTGTTGCTCATGTACAGGAAAGAATAGTTTTCAACGTTGGGATAAGTTCAAAAGAAATACCATTATTTGTGTGTGGTATAGTTTATGTGTGTGAATTTATTTGTTCAGTTTTCTCTATGAATTACGATGAAGCAAAGGATGGATTTTCTTTTGCAGAATACGTTATCCTTTATCATTGCACTATGTTGGCAAATTTGACCCTGCAGCGCTACGAAAAATCTTGAAGCAGCAAAAAGAAGAAATAGAATCCTTGAAAGAAAAGGTGATTATTTGTTCTGATATTTGAATGTTTACCCTATGATTATACGCTATTTAGCAATATATCTAAACATGTTCGGTAGAATCGTAGTTGCTGCTGTTGACTTTGGAGAAACTTTTCTCTGGATTTGTTAAAGTTAGTTGATGTAGATAAATAACTAACTCACGAACTGCATAATTAGCCTATATTAGCCTATATTATATT
>REGL01000654.1:0-40087 GCA_004194395.1 Aurelia aurita complex sp. Pacific | reverse complement strand
TTTGGACTTATTACATTTGAAGTAATGGGTCAAAATCAGCTGATCGTTTGTTTATTTGCCCTACTCTACAAATCGATCGTGGGAAATACATCGAATAAGATATTCTGAAGTGGAGAGGATTCCCCGATGTTACTAGGGCTGTCGGAATTGGCCGCGCTCGCCTCAATCCCTTTTTCCTAATTGGCAAATGGTCTATTGCTTATCTTATTTCAAGTTGATGTCTACCTTTTGCTGTTTAATTCCTTTTGCCAAATATCCCAGTTATGCAGAGCCATGCATTTTTCTTTTGTTCATTTAAAGATTACAATATAAATTTACAAGCTACACTACTTTACAAAATTACTATACATTTATACAATACTACTGGAACGATACCCCGAGGAGCAAAAGGCTATGACTACCCCGAAGCCATTTTGACATAGAGATTAAAACTAAAGATTAAAACTAAAGTCTGTCTCAACCATAAAACTTACATGCCACGGAAAATGTCTGCGATCGAAACAATTTAAGTGTTTGGATGGGTAATTAGACATTGTCGCAGATATTACGTGGCATCTATTTCGAGACAGGCGTTTAATATACAACGAAAAGAAGATCAAAATAAAAGCAATGAAAAGAAAAGAAGAAAACATTTACTTAAATGAAACATGGTGGTTGTGATCGTGTGGCTTATAACGGAGAGTGAAATTTTCTAATCATGTATTTGTAGCCTCTTTATCTCTGCTCCACAGAAAGTTTTTAAAAATAACATAGCAAACTTCCTTTCTAGGATCTCAATTAGTAATATTTAGTTGTCAATGCCCTCTTGCTGAGGGGCGCTGCCTTCGACTGGTGTTTGACAAATTCTGTTTGCATTTTGATAGGGTGAGCGGTTCGAGTAGAGCTCCACGTTCAAGATCAAATTCATTCGGTCGACTTACACCTGTGACGTCAACACACGATAGAAAAAGACCCCCGTCTTCGAAAAAAAGATCCTCTCGCGGTACGTACTGTTTATAAAAAGCAATTTCACAGAGAAAAGATTTGATTTTCTTTGTGTCGAATAATGACGTAAAGTTTCAATTTCCCTAATTTCGCAAAAATCTCACTTAGATTCCAAATGCTTGGTTTATTTTTCTATAAATTTTGGACTCTCTGAATTCATAATTCAAAATAATTGGATTTTAGAAATGACTAGACTTTGAGTCGAAGCAAAACTTAAAGTTCTCAAATTTCGATGATGTGAAATAGATGATTGTTATAAAGATGGTGGGATGGGTAAGAGGGAAGGGCTTTTACCCAGATGCATTACGAATGTTCAAGGGCTCATAGGGATTCAAAAGTAGAGTTTAAAGATGGTTCTCAAACTTAATTGAAGATATGGGAATGTCAGTATCTACCGATTGATTAAAAAAGTAACAACGTTTGGCGGGCTGAGGAATATAAGGTACGCGACTGATATTCAAAACTAAATATTAATTTATCAGTTCAAGGCTAACTTGCATGAGAAAAGTTTGTTTGTTAAAATCACTTATGATTTAGACCTAGAAATGAGGAAAATGCTTGCCAGGGGCTCGTATGGGAATGAGAATTCCATGTTTCATTCTCGTCCATATCTACTTGCCATTGAATTTTCAATAGAATGGTCACTTTCAGAATTACAATTTGAATTTCAACGGCAAGAAATCACAGACCAGAATTTTTATAGTCACCCGGTACATTGAGGTAAGTCGAATGAACGTATTAGAAGAATACATGGAAATGAGCATTTCAAGGTTGCACTGTTTCTCCTTATTCCATTACTAATACTGATCAATTACCTCTCTTCATCTTTTCTTTCAGAAACAAGTCTCCCTCGACATCATCGAACTTCTTCTGCTGAAAGTTTTCGTAGTAGACATTCATCGATAGACAGCGGGTCCGGAAGAGGTCGCTCCAAAGCGAGGCGAAAAACACCTAATCCTCCTAAAAGGTGAGGGCATTGTTTATTCTCTTTCTTAACCCAGTGAAGGGTCAGTTCTCAATCACGCAATCAATGATATCACATACGTAAGGGTGTCCCAAAAAAACTGTTCGACGTTTAATGAAATTTAAAAAGATAGTGAAATAATGAACGGGCTCCATGGTAAGATAACCATATTTCTGAGATTTTAACTTAATCCTAGACACCAGAAGCTAGCAGATCGGTTTCATATTCACGGAGTTGCGAGCGTTCGAAGTTCAAGTCTGTGCGAAAGCTGAAACCAGACGCCCATAAATTGCATATTTTGTGAAAGTAGAATCTCGTTTATTCAAAGCAAATCGAATAGAATTAAAAAAGCACTTTCGATAAACTAGCCTTCTCTAACATTGAATAAAGGTTATGGATGCTTGGAGGAATCCTGTTGAGCACAATTTAGAATGTTCCTGTCTCTCGTCGATTAAGCTTTCATTCCATGTTTTGGATACTTGCATTCTTAAGTAAATTTTGGCAACGAGTGCGGAAACTAAATTACTTTTGAAGTCCTATTTGGTTTGCTCTGATATCAACGAGAGGTAAAACATTGGACAGTCTTCTTAAGTCAGTTAGGGGCGTCTGGTTTCAGCTTCCGCACATACTTGAACTTCAAAAGCTTAACTCCGTGAATTCTTAGCGGATTCGCAAGATTATGGTGTCAAAAATAAATTTAGAATCTTAGAAACAGGGTTCTGTAACCAGGAGCCTGTACCTTTTATCGTTACTTTTTAATATGTAATCCAATGTCGAACAATTTTTCTGGGACACCCTGTACATCTTCCACATATAATAATCAATCAATCAATCAATCAATCAATCAATCAATCAATCAATCAATATAATCATGTTTTAATGTTGTTTTATTTTGATCCATAGGACTCCAACTGCAGGTAGTATGCCTAAAAACGGAATTAAAAAATCAGCTTTGAAGACGGTTAAGTCGGTTAAGTCGGTTAAGTCGGTTAAGTCGGTTAATAGTTCAGATGGCTCTGATTTGGTAAGCACATTTCTTTCATCAATGTTATATTTTACCGTTTTCTTTGATATTATGTTTTTAGATGCCATGATTTTCAAAAAGGCAAGACTGCCTGTTGTTCATTCGCTGCAAGTGGATTTTCAATGTCGTGTTACACAGCTATCAATTTAGTGTTTTTACAACTAAAAGCACTTTATTATCAAACGAACGCAATGCAGAGGCGCATTCGTGTTCCAGTCTTTTACATTTTGATGTTACAAGAAAATTCGTATTATCTCTTTGATATATTGTACAATGATTTATATTATTTATATTATGCCTATTATACCGGGTGAGTCAAAAAAAGAATCCCTGTTTGAACGACCACAGATCCCTCGATATCAAGACAATAATGTTGGCAGAGATGTCGTTCAATGGTGAACATGTTGAAATATATTCTAAATTGTACCTGCCTGAAATTGGCCACTCCGTTCTGAAATTATAAGAGATTTCTCGAAGAAGCCCCTCCAAGAAACTTCCAAACACTGCATAAAATCACGACCAAATTCTCGCATGTCTATGCCTTATAGCAATGACGTGTACATGCTTTTGCACGCTTCAAGATGAAAATGTCATCCCTGGGGACAAAACAACATTATTCCGCACGATTTCATCTTCCCAAGAGGATAACACATGTTAGAATGTGTTGAACTCATCGAGATAAGGCAGAAAGCGCAGGAAATGTTGGTGGCTGTTTTGAGCCTGTTTTGAAGAATTCTCGAAAGGGCTTTCTGCAGAAGATTCCTCATAATTTCAGAATGGAGAGCCCGATTTCAGTCAGGGAAATTTTGAGGTCCATTTGAACATGTCTGCTGTTAAACGTTATGTTTCCCAATATCATCATCTTGATATTCAGGGAATGATAATTTTTCAAACAGGAATTCTTTTTATTGAGTCACCGGTACAATAATCTGCAACAGTAAAGTAAAGAGTAAATCACCGTTAATTGCATGGAAACGTATGCATTGCCTGTAAGGAAGTGACAGTTCAAAAATGTATTGTTTTTTCAAGTGTTGAAAGTTGTTGATAGTCAGATTATAAACATGTTTTTTTATTGATTTCTTTTCTCGAATAGGAGGGACCTCAGCGTAGCAGAGGAAAGGTTGCAAGTAAAAAAAGTCTAAGCAGCGTAAATCGACAATCGACATTCAATTGTGAAGGTAGTTCAATTTTGTCATTTTTGTAATTGCCATCTTCGAGTTTATCTAATTACTAATTCAAAATCACACGATTTAAATTTCAAATTAATTGGTATTCAGCAAGGTATTCACAGCGGGAAAAGACACGCGTTCATCTAGTTCCCACTGTTATTGGCATTTATATTTCTCTAATGATTCGACCGTTAAAAACAAGATACAATAAAACAGGGAATGGGAGTCGCTGCATGCTGTGATTACAAACTTGAGCATATTTCGAAAGATATAAAAGGTACAAATGCGCTGTGGAGGAACCCTAACAGTTTTTGAGCCCAGTCCTCTTCATAGCGCCCGATTTGTGACAAGATTACAAGTATTCGACGATAATAAAAATGATACCATCAGAATAATTATAACCATTCATTAATTTTAAAATGCGCTACTGAATTTGGAAAAACGCCTCGTGCTAAGATCTGACTTGGGATAAATGAAGTAAGAGCATCCCATTGGGATTTTGAAATGTCTCTGCTATTTATCAACATTAATCAATTCTAAGACCTTGAGAACCGGTCAAATAATGTGATAACTTTCGCTTATAGTCCACGAAAGCTGTGAGAAATTTTCCTTTCCAAAGATAATTTAACAAACAGCACCATCAAGTCTAACTATTGTAAGTTTATCATTTCTCCTGAAAAGTCAACAATTCTGTTCAACGCTCGCCTTCCCGTTTGCTTTAAAGGACAGCATGTTCATGCAGTTATTTTCATTCGCTTTGTTTTGATTGATCCTTAATATCGTGAGGTAGAATATAAAAGTGATTTTATGCAACTTTTTGCACACTTTCTGAAAAAAAATGTTCTGCCAATATGTACCCCAAAATAAGATGGTATCGCGTTTTTATTGCTGTTGTAACGTCATGCCTTCTGCATGAATACAATGTGGATGAAAACAATGAGCAAAAACGACTGGCAAAAATCATAAACTGCTATTACTCCTCGTACTAACCTCGATTCCAAGCCCAATTCCAAGCTCCAGCCCTTCCCATCTGTATAACACTTGGCGCCCATACTTTCCTTTCCTCTCGAGCGAAGAAAATGAATTAAAAACATTGTTTCATTTCAATTCCTCTGTGTTTTGTTTTGCTGCATGCTTAAGAATTATTTTGTCGTAATTTTTATCTCGCATTAATGACTCACGTTGATGACGTTGGCAAAATTGTCTTCAGAAAGCTCCTCAGTGGTCGATTAATTTTGCTGTCTTGCCTCACAGTGGCCAATTTAAACACAGCATTGTTCCCTTGGCAATCTATCGTTCACGGTGCAACTTTTATTGGGATGTTTTGTGATCTTCTAGCTTTGCAGAAGCCCTTTAATTCTGCAGCAATCACAATTATTTTTTTATTTAACAGTATGTTTATTTTGCAGTCCAGCAATCGGATCATGACGACACGGATGATGAAGATGATAAATCATTGAACATTGATGAAATTGACGCTCGACTGAATGCATTACAAAAATTCATGAAAGAAAGTCTCCATGAAATGTAATCAGTCTACATCTGTGGCCAAACGTTTGAGAGCACCTGTCAATTAGTCACACATGTTGGCACAGCTAGATCAGTGCTATTACTCTGCATACTTTATTCGCTTGGCGTTGTTTCTTGTCAGTTTCCGTGTAGATTTCATTGTTGCTTTTTGCGCTATTTGCCATGAGTCACAATGAATTGTTTAGAAATTCTTATAAATTATAGTAATCCTACCGACAAGGGGTTAGAGCCACAAAAACTGCTACCCTGCTGGAACTTACATCAATCCATGCAGAATTTATTTTTCTGATTCCCTTACAAAATATTCATAATCTGTGATAGAGACGGTTTTGTTCAAAAATGTAAAGGAGGCTTTCAGTCCAGTCCACAGCTATGGTCAAAAGTTTAAGACCAACCCTTGATTTTTAGTTTGAAGCAACAAATCGCATAGTTATTTGGAAATTATTTTCAAGAACCGTTTTTCGAATTATTAAACATCATTATATTTTTCATTCCATAACTATGCGTTAAAGAATCAAAAAGACATTTTCCCAAGGGTGACTTTAAACTTAAACTTAAACAATAGACTGAAAGTCCTCCTTGAATTTTTCCCCAAGGCCGCTTTTTCGTGGATTTTGCATATTTTGTCATCAAAAGACTAGGGAAATCTTAAATGAAATCTGCATGAAATGATTTAAAATCGAGTTTTAAAATCGGGTAACATTTTCTTTGGTTGAACTTCCCTGCGGAAAGGACGACTACAATTTTCAAGAATTTCTGTTGACTTTCTCATGAAATCATAGGAAAACGGTGCAAAATTTCAAACAATAATAATAATTTGGAATTTACATGGAAAATTAACCTGAAAAAACTTCAAGAAAATACAATTGCCAGAGCAGTAGTATTATATTTCGCAGCAACAACAACAAACGTTGGTCTTAAACTATTGGCCACGACTGTAATACCTATGATTGCCCCCAAATGATGATCAACAGGGCAGGCCTCGACTGAAGTAAGCATTTGTGGTATCATATCAGCAAATAGTCATTTGACATCCAACATTGTATATAATTTATTTTAATATGTCCCATCAACTTAACTACATTTTCTAGTAAATTTATGCTAATGCATAAAGCATTTGTTATTGAAAATTCAGTGAATCTCCATTCTTGCATGAAATAGTAGCTGATTTTCGGAGACTGCATTTTGGTTTGATTCAAGTTTCAGAAAACTATTTCGAAAGTTACCTGAATTCTAAGACCAATGAATGAAGCTGTTTCGTCCCAGCCGGCGTTTGTAATAAGGCTAATAAGCATTAGAGCTCCTCAAAACCGTTAACCTTGTGTTCTTGTATGATGAAAAAGTAACGCCACACCATATGGCCACACGGATTAGCAAATTGCAGCATGCATTTCTTGGTCTTTTTTTTAAAACAAGTTGTGTAAGTTGAATGATGGACCAAGGAGCATTGTGCGATTTGCTTCTCTTTGGTAGCCTTGCACTTACTAGCAAAGACAGAATAATAATAATCTAAGAAGCAACCATGTCATTCATTGAGAAGTCTATGCTGTGAGAAGAAACTACCAATAATAGCAGGAACCCCTTTTTGTTCGTAATGTAGCAGAGAGTGATGAAGTGCAATGGCGTTTGTTTTATTGTTAGATTAGAGCTTCAGTTTATTCTAAAAGCCGTTCCTAGTGAGGAACGAGACGGCAATCTTTCTTTTTCCTCGTGGCTCAGATCATGCCAGCCGGATCGGAAAAACGTGGGGCGTTTAAAAAGCNGAGCATTGTGCGATTTGCTTCTCTTTGGTAGCCTTGCACTTACTAGCAAAGACAGAATAATAATAATCTAAGAAGCAACCATGTCATTCATTGAGAAGTCTATGCTGTGAGAAGAAACTACCAATAATAGCAGGAACCCCTTTTTGTTCGTAATGTAGCAGAGAGTGATGAAGTGCAATGGCGTTTGTTTTATTGTTAGATTAGAGCTTCAGTTTATTCTAAAAGCCGTTCCTAGTGAGGAACGAGACGGCAATCTTTCTTTTTCCTCGTGGCTCAGATCATGCCAGCCGGATCGGAAAAACGTGGGGCGTTTAAAAAGCCATATTTTTCAAGAAATGAGCCAAATTGGCGTGTTGAATGTTTATTTGTTGTCAAAGAAAGATTGAATTAGCTGTAGACATTTTTGCGAGAAGCAGCACTAAATAATTTTCTGCTTCCTAACAATGACAACCAAAGGAATAGTCCCCAAGGAATAGAAATGAAATAACAATTGCTTTTCTACCTGTAATCTAACACAATTCATGCCATGTTTCAATTTGTTGATAGAGAAACAGTTTGTTTGCCATGTTTTAGGAGTTAACACGTGCATGGATCTAATTGAAGGCCTATTTAGGAATCTTCTAAGAATTCAAACACACCCCCCCCCACACACACCCCCCCCCTCCCGTTTTTTATGACTCAGCCGGTAGTATCTTGTAGATTTTTAGACATTAAATAACAAAACCAAAGTTATGTGATGACACCAGGTTGATGCGATCAAAACGAAAACGAGACTGTGATCATGTTCTTTGATTTTGCTGCTCAGAAGGTCAAGGGTACCTGTTGTAAAATGGCGTCCCGCTTAAGGCCTATCGCAAAAGTTTCGTTTGTTTGTTTTTGTCTTCTAAATAAATTTTCCGATAATTCTTCTGAAAGAGAAAGAGTAATAAGACTGATGTCATAAGCAATGATTAGAATTAAGTTACAAGATAGTTTATAATGACAAAGCTTCAATAAACTTGAGCAAGTGTTAAATGGTAGGCATACTGAAGGATCGTTCATTTTCCTGACTGTCAGTTTTCATGTGAAAGGTTTTAGTCTAAGGTTTAGGTTTTGTTTGGGTATATAATTGAAACATGGCTGGCAATTTGACACAGAAGGAATTTCGTTGTGATGATGTGGTTTCATTTGCAAGAAACAGTTCATTATATTGTGGATACTTTTCAACAAGGTAATCCCATTTTATGAATTATCAACCATAGTATTGCTACATTTTAAACCATTTCTGTGTTTTTTCTCTCTTTTTTTTAGTTTGCGTACCCGATGAGTAAAAAACGCATGATGAAGTTTAAAAAATGTGTTATCAATTCAATGATATTGGCAAATATTTTTTTTATATTCTGATACGTTTAATTAGATAATGAAACAGAATACTGAAAACATTTTCTCTTGAAATTAATTCTATTCACTCTAAATAGAACATGTAAAGGCTTTCATCAGATTATGAGATGCTTCATTGAAAAATAAGACATGAATGTTTCTTGTCAGTAAGTCGAGGATAACTCCCTTGATTTAACACATATATGTGCTTTAATTTCCAATTTCTCTCCGAACTGATTTTTACAAATTTTTATGTTGTAGAAATATTGGTCATGTGATTGTCTTTGAATTCATTGCATTGGCTGGATTGGCTGTTGCTGTTGTTGGTTATCGTTTTCTAAAGGTTAGTGGAGGGGGGAGCTTTCTTTCATTGATTCCTTCTTCTTGTATTCTCATTTTTGACAGGCTAAAAAGACAGAAAGTATTCACTTTTTAAAAATTCTTCATCGGTATAGTTTTTTATTCGAAGATTGCTTTCAAAATTGAAAACATCCGGAAACTTGTTCATCAGATATTACTCAAATTATGGAACGATTGATAAAGCAAACGAAATGAGAAAAACTCTTGTCTTGATTATATTTATTCGATCCCATGTAAATTAATCTGCTGTATTGACAGTGCCAGTTATCTGTCCCACTGGTCCCACCCAATGCTACTTTACGAAGACTTCCCTTCATCAGTTTGAAACAGTAGCATACATGATGATGATGATGATGATGATGATGATGATGATGATGATGATGATGATGATGATGATGATGATGATGATGATGATGCTGATGATGATGATGATGATGATGATGATGATGATGATGATGATGATGATGATGATGATGATGATGATGATGATGATGATAATGATTTTGCAATCTTTAATTCAAACATTCTCTATTTTAAACTGAAAGATGGATAGTTTAATTGTTCTCTCAATTTTATGTGCTAAAACTAAATCATTATTTTTCCTCTTTTTTCTCAAAGTTGGCGATGTTTGCAGCTGGTTTTGTTCTGGCATTTGCAGCCTTTTATGTCTTCAGCCCAAGAATTATCGATACAAAATATTGCTGCACCAAGAGAGGCATGGATGAAGGTGATTATTCTTCCTGTTGTTGTTGTTATTGTTGTTATTGGTAGTGTTTTTGCTTGTCATGTAACAGTAATTGATTTATGGTTTACTCACAGAAACTCGTTGCTTGATATTTAAGATTCACGAAAAATACGAGGTAGAATATAGGTTTGTAGAAATTGCCGTTTAAATAAAAATTAAACAAAAAGGTACTGCTTTAATTTTTCTAATTTTCTAATTTTATTTTCAGTTCATATTGGTTCAAGTGTATTGGCTGGCATTGTAGCTGGCTTATTTACAGTTCGTTTATACAAAGTTGGGATATTTTTAATTGGAAAATGCTTAGGATTGGTATGACAATATTTTTCTAATCATGAAAGGTTTATTAATCAATTTGGGTATGAAAGTCTATCATCCCTTTGACTCATGCAATCTGTGAAAATGTTGTAAAACTGTCTCTCAAAGCTGTGATCAGTTGGATTTGTACCTGTTTTTTCTGTTCATTGAAAATCTTCGATTCTGATTTATGCAAATGAGGAGTAGGCTCTCTTCCAAATTGTCAAACAGCAGAAAAATTGATGCAATGTACGTTAGAAGTTCTTTTCTGGTTGAGTATAACATTTACACGAACAGAATATCTGCGCATTTTCATTGAATGCTTGTAATTTTTGTAGTAGGCAAGGCTAACACGGTTAAAAATGTTGTTTGTTGAAAGAATTGGCAGTAAACTTTGTTGTCCATTGTCTTCGATTCCTGCTATACTCATTACATTCTTCAATTTGTAATTCGTAGCTGGCTGCCTTGCTGATATTACAGTCACCATTAGGAGGCTACTTCAAGAGGTAAGATTCCCTGCCTTTTAACAACAAGCAACCAGGGTAAGTATTTGTAGGATTAGGGAAAGGTGACGTTGAGATTTGAGGAGATACAACTATTGATGTTGGCTTGGCATAGGATGCTAAAATTGTGTCATGATACTTTTTTTGAATCAAATTCGTCACATAGTTATTCAAAAGCACTTGATCTTGTTACTGCATGAGAGAAGTTTCTCGACAATTATTCATACCATACCATATTTCAGGTTTCTGTGTCATACCCATTTGCATTTATTCCTCGTAACTCTCTGACCTTATTTCTCAGTCTCCTTTGCATCATCCCCCATGAATCCTCCTTCGCAGGATTTTTCCTCTCTTAGGATTTGCATTTTACTCCCTTTATCGACCCTCTAATGGATCTTATCAAAAATTGTATCTTTCTTCTCAACAGTTACATTTCAATTGCTTCTCTTTTGGCAACTTCTGCAGTGATGTTTGGATCATTAGCTTGCAAATATGAAAAATGTTTAGCCATCATGTCAACATCATTTCTCGGTTCTTATGTGGCAGTTTGTGGTATGCATATTCCTACCTTTCCTCGTCTTATTTATTACTGAACTTATGATGGAACCACCGGCTGGACCAAGATGAACTTCATATGTTTGAAACTTCGTTGTGGAGAATAATTCCTACCTTTCCTCGTCTTATTTATTACTGAACTTATGATGGAACCACCGGCTGGACCAAAATGAACTTCATATGTTTGAAACCTCGTTGTGGAGAATACTGGAAATATCAGAATAAATCAAAGTTGTAAGAAAATTCCTTAATTTTGAAATGCATGAAAAAGGTATATTTCCTTCAAGGCTGATCTTTATAAAGGTATACTCTTGACGGGAAGGAAATGCATTTGAGTGGGTTTTACCTAGATTTCAAATGCTCAAAAAATTGCAGAAATAAGGTCACAAAAATGAAAAAGATTTCAGCGTTTCGGGGATCAAGCAAACTGTGATTCATCCTAACTTAGGTATTGCGCACATGATCAATTTTCAAATATGTGAAGTTCTGTTTGGTACACACGATATCGATGTCAAGATATGTTTTTGAGTCTTATTTTGAATGGTCTTATTTTGAATGGCCATGTTTTCATTTCTTGATAACAATTTCAAGCCTTATTGACACCTACCAAAGATAAATTGAAGCACTAAGTTCAATTTAAGTTGCAGCAATGTTAAGTTAATTTTGTCAAGTTAAACATTGAGTCTTGTTGCTGTGTGAATAATTAGCAAAGTTTCTCTTTCAGCAATTTTCCTTTGTAAACTCAATAAAGCTATTTTTAATAAAATCTTTTCTCTTCACTTTTAGGCGTGGATATATTTGTTAAAAGTGCTTTTTCGTTCACAATTTATGGATTCATGATTTTCTTCGCAAATGTATTTGATTGTGGTATTCATTCCAAATGGAACATAGACGAAGGATCACTTCCNTTATGGATTCATGATTTTCTTCGCAAATGTATTTGTTTGTGGTATTCATTCCAAATGGAACATAGACGAAGGATCACTTCCACATCTTCAACTTTCAATGAGATGGCTTACCAAGAAAAGTAAGTAATATTCTTTGAATCTATTCTTGAGCCCCAACAACTATCCATGTCAAGTAGATACTCCATTGTCGGTTCTATTGACTATATTCCATATAAATGATTATAAATACACTGTACCGTTGAATGATTCCATATAAATGATTATAAATACACTGTACCGTTGAATGATTCCATATAAATCATTATATGTAGGCCAGCTGATGTTACTTTAAGTATAAAAACAATCCCTATCTGCTTTGGTTTGTTTCACACATTTGAAATCATGTGACCGTACTCCTCGAAAATTTCGTATCATCCTATTTTTGGGATTCAAAACACAAGTTTTCGTGGCACGAAATATGTCAACGAATTAAAAAAAAGATGTTTTTCAACAGGTCTGTTGCAGGTCTGTTGCAGGTCTATTGCAGGTCTATTGCAAGTCTATTGCATGTCTATTGCAGGACCGATATAGGTCTTTGCAGCACACTGCCTCAAAGCTAATGCAACAGCCATTCACTTGCATGAACCCAATAGATAAATGAACAAGCAATGATTTTGTGAAAACTCTATGCTGTCATTGGCCTGTATTTGTACGAGAGGATGATTGTACAGAACAAAAGTTTAGAAAGGAACAATCCTGAAATTTTCTTTGCAGATCAAGCGGAACAAGAATTCTTAACTTATGAAAGTCTTTTTTTATATGGAAAACTGTTACAGTTTCTGAAGAATGAAAAGTTGAAAACCCGCTTTTGGCGTTTTATTCTGGCTGTTCTAGGATCTGAGCAAGTTGTAAACATTTGATTTAGAATTTCTAAATTTCCTTTTATTTTTAGGGACTATTTTTGTGGCATCTGAAAGTAAAACGAACACGATCATTTCAGCTTCTCAAACGAGTCGATGATCTTGTGTCATTTATGTTTGATCATCTGCATATTTTATACAAATTTCTCAGAAAGATTTTTTCTCCATTTGTAGGCTTGATCATGTTAGGCTGTTGGCTTGCTTTGTCATCCCTCTGTTGTCTGCTTCAGTATAGATTAACAGCTAAAGACTTGAAAGAGGGTGGTAGTATTTGCCCATTTGATTTCTACGCATGCATATGTGGATGCTGTAAACGAGGCAAGGAAGAAAAACAGTCAAAGGAAAGAGAAACAGTTTATTTTTATTTAGATGGGGAATCTTGGAAAGAAGATGTAAAAAATGGAAAGAAGAGATGTCAAAACAACTAACTTGGTAAGTGTGTGTAACTTGGTTGGTAAATGTTTTTCTATTTCTAATCTTCGTTACCTTCCTCTCGAGAAACGAAAAAGAGAACGTTAATCATTATCTTGGCAACATTTTAGCATCAATGCAAATCCAAGCCCCAACAACTTACTTCTCATCGTTCTGTTGGTGAACTTGAAATATCCTAGAATTCAGTTTGTCTGCCTGGGCTTCAACTTACTCTCATTTCCTTCCTTCGAAAAAATAGACAAAGACATAGTAATCTTAAATTAGGAAGTCCCCATTGTATCCGTTAGACCAAGATAAGAAGGAAACAGAAACTTACCAACGGGTGAGTTGCAAAAATAATCCCCATTTGTAACGCCAATGCTCCCTGGATATCAAGGTAATAATATCAGCAAATGTATCAGTAAATGTATTAGCAAATGTATTATTTATGGTGGACATGTTCAAATGCATTTTAGAATTTCCCGACTGAAATCATTCACTTCGTTCTGAAATTATGATGAATTTTCTCGAGAAAAATCCTGCATTAACATTTCTGTCTTACATCAACGACTGTGCACGCATCAGCACATGTTATCCCTTTGAAAGGACGACATGGCCATCTAGAACAGCAAATAGTCCCTAAAAATAGAAGGAAATTTGGAAATTCTTCTTTCTCCAAGTCTAAATCAAATGTTTACAATTTGCTCTTTGCCCTAAATTATGAGATCTCTAAATTCACATTGATCAGATCCTAGAACAGCCAGAATAAAACGCCACGAGCGGTAAACAAAACACAGGTTTTCAACTTTTCATTCTTCAGAAACTGTAACAGTTTTTCATACAAAAAAAAATACTTTCATAAGTAAAGAATTCTTGTTCCGCTTGATCTGCAAAGAAATATTTCAGGATTGTTCCTTTCTAAACTTTTGTTCTGTACAATCATCCTCTCGTACAAATACAGGCCAATGACAGCATAGAGTTTTCACAAAATCATTGCTTGTTCATTTTTCTATTGGGTTCATGCAAGTGAATGGCTGTTGCATAAGGTTTGAGAAATATTTGAAAGGAAATAGTTGGAAGGAAATGTCTGAATTCCGCATATTATCCGTATGCCGGCCAATGCAAATGTGAGTTGGTGTTCATTTTTCTATTGGGTTCATGCAAGTGAATGGCTGTTGCATAAGGTTTGAGAAATAGTTGAAAGGAAATAGTTGGAAGGAAATGTCTGAATTCCGCATATTATCCGTATGCCGGCCAATGCAAATGTGAGTTGGTATCCTACAGAGCAGATATGCTAGTGATCGCATTTGATGTTAGAAACCATTAAGGAAGAATGACAGACATTTATGCATATCACCGAGACAGTACATTAAAAGATTTAGTAGACACAGCAGGAAATGGGTTTTACGATGGGGTACTGTTTAACTCATCAAGGTTTCCAAAAGTCCAAAAGTCAATTTGCACATGCATGGCGAAAGCTTTTGCTACTGCCAAAACAATTATGGTATGTCGAAACACAAATAAATTGATTCAAATCTTTACCATGAGGTTGATGTCATGAAAATACAATTAGTATTGAAATAAAATATCCCTAGCGTAAAACATATGACATGTTTTTTTGCTGGTTTTTAGTTCATTCATCTTTTATGACGTAAGCTATTGATGAAAAAACATGGCATGATCTATGCAGTTGCTGTCTTTTCTGGAGCTTTGTGCATCACCCATCGGTCTTTATGTACGTAAGCATAGGAATGTAAGCCTACTTTGCATTGGTCTTGCTGTATGTAGGCCTACTTTGCATTGGTCGGCAAATTTCCCTCTCGCATAGACTCCATTGTTTGTCTCTGAAGTGACGTTGCAAGAGCGATTCCTTCTGAATGACGCTAAACTGAGTGACGTTGCTTTTCTTCGAGTGAATCACAAGTCTGGAAAATATGGCTATGTGCAGACTTTTGCTTTGCTTATTCCGTCGGGAAAATTGTAAGAAAGAATGCTATGCAATATGTGTGTTCCTTTGAATTCCTTATTCTCATCATCTTCAATTGCGGTACCATCAATAGCCACTAATTAATTGCAAACGCAGCAAAGTTTTGATGACCTGATTAATTCGCTTCAAACATGCCACGGTCGAATTTAAGCTACTTTAGCATTTCGAAATGCAATTGAAATATCGTTGTAAGTTGATCATAAAATCCGGAAATAAAAATATTCTTTTGATTGAAATAATAAAGGAGAGAAAGTAGCGAACAAAGTGCATATGTATTGATTGCAGTCCTTAGGTTACTGTCTACCTAACATTTTTCTCCTTCTTTTCACTTCCTTTAATCCCTTAATCTCACCACTGGGCACATAACTCGCCTTTTGAATGATTTCGCTCCAGTTTTGACTAGCACACATTTTTGTGCCCCGAATCAATGAACTGCGCTTTGCTGCCGACCGCACAAGGATTTCAACCAGCCAATCACAGCAAAGTATATTGTTTACCGGTTAGCCAATTACAGCGAACCTCATTGTCTGCCAAGGAGCCAAGTTTTCATAACTAGTCAATGGTCTGGGTTGATATCAAAACCATAGTGACATAACTGTTCGCAATTTCAGATGTAACGGAGTGAAAACTGAGAGAGATCTAAGAAAGACAATTGCTTATTCGAGGAGAGACGAAGACCAGCCTGAAATAATCACAACGAAGAGTACAAAAGAGGTAAATGATAACCATATTTTTCTTTGATGTACTGTATTCACCAGTCGTTGTCTGTGATATCTATCTAAAGGATGCTTTCTCTCCCAAACGTTATACATTCCTCGTTTCAAGCCTTTCCCAATCCTCCCCAACTTCAAGAGAACTATTGATCTTTTAACAATTGAGCTGGGCCTACTCTTGGAGGAACAGTAATAGATTTTGCCTGTACCACTTCTTCCTGGTTTCATGATCATGGGAGTGTACAAAAACGTTTTTGCCGCCGGGAAATGATTTACTATCGCCTATCGCCCCAATAAAGATTATCAGAGCTTGTCAAATGAAAAAGACTTGTGAAAAACTCGTGCTGAAACATTTAGCAAAGATCGCAGAGCAGCAGCCAATCAATTGCACTTTCAAACAAGGTAATAAAAAATAATCATTGAGGAAGAAAACTAAATTAGGACTAACCAGAGTCGTTTATTTTTCATCTTAGAAAGGTACATATCAGAAATGGTCAAAAGTAGACATGATTCAGATATGTTTTTAATGTCACTCCCAACTTTTAAACTGAATCCAAGAAAAAAGATAAAACTGAAACTTGTCTCCCTTTCCTAGAAAACTGTAGCTACCGTTTCAATATAGTTATTTGTAAAGGAATATAACAACTATAGCCATACCCAAATGAAAGCCAATGAGATAGTTCTTACCACAAAGTTCAAACAGCAAGCACGTTTGGGCATGCCATCTGTTTCGTCTATTTTCATTTGGTTTTACGAGGCTTCAAAAATGGCAAATCTATTGGCAGAATTCTTGATATTGGACTTTGCTTTAAATAGCAACTAATATTGTAATAAAAATTAGGTATTTAGTTGGCAAAGAATTGTCCTTAATTACCAAGGAAGCAAAGAGTGGGCCTGACCCGAAATGTTTTCTTCTTTTATTGAAAGAAAAGTGACGAATTTAGCGATTGCTTTCGAAAGAAATTTAAGATTTTCATCCTGTACGTCGAATTGGCTGCAATATTTCAGAGTACTTATGGCAAGACATCACAGCTAATTTATCAAAATACTACCACGAAATACAGGGTGGTCAAATAACAATTGTTGCTTCAATCACTCATCAAATTTTTGTGAAACGAACTGCAATCGAAGTTCAAATGGATTTTTAATACTCGAAGGACATTCAGTATTTCCAGAACCCATCTCCGCTTGATATCAAATATGAAATTATAAAGAATGATGATTCAAACTAACATTAAACTAAACTACCGGGAGAACCAGGAAAAAGTTCCCACTTTTAAAGTTCATAGCATCAAGAGTACTGGATGGATTGGAATCAATATTTGCTCGACAGCCAAAAGAATGAAGTATTTTTGTGATTTTCTTGCCTTCTTATGAGCACTGGAAAAATTGGTAAATTCACGTTTACAAAAACTTCGTGGTTAAAAAATTACTGAAAAAGGCCTAAAATACGTCATCGGAGCATAAAGGACTCCTCGCTCAGAGCAACAGAGAAAATGCAATTTTTGATGGGTAAGAGATATCTCCTACACATTTATTGCAATGGGATTGAAAATCCTTAGTATCAGTTTGAGAATCTATGTCTTATTACTCTTGAGAGAGGTGAAACGCCCGTGCGTTTTGTTCTGTGTGAGGAGGTCCTAACGATTCGATCAAGTGTTTTAAACCTTTTTTCAGTCATTTTGCAACGATGAAATCTTTATAACGTTGAATTTACCCATATTTGCAGTGCTCGTACGTAGACGAGAAAAATCACAAAAATAGTTCGATCTTTTGGCTTTTAACAAGAATTTGAATCATTCAAATCCATGAAGGACTTGTGGTGCTACTAATTTTCCAAAATCGAAATGTTTTCTGCTTCTCCCGGTAGAACTTTAACATGTAAAGCTAAAACAATATGAAATATCTATGATCAACGAAATATCTATGTTCAACGAAATAAGGTGATATTTACATATCAAATGTTAGTTTTCAATCTCAAATTGTGGAATCCTGTACTTCTCGTGGATTTGACATACAGTCATCCGTTTTGATTTGCCTCAACAGTTTTCGAAGATAACCCAGTTTTTGATAACACTGTAAAATTTTCTCTTTTCCTGCAGTATCATTGCCACGAGATGAATACAATGAATTTATGGAGCCTCGTTTGCATACTAATGGTATTCGTTGATTGGACAATTTGCCTGCCAATGACCCATGAAAATAAAGTAACCAGTGAGAATGAAGTTGATAACAATGGGCATTGTTACGCTCTACCAATCATGAGAACTGCTACTCTTTTGGGATGTGGTAGTTATGAATACAAAACAAACTACTGTTTCAGCACATGTGCCTCAGCCTCGTTCTCACAGACAGTAATGCGCCACAATTCGAAGAAGCAGCATTGCGCTCCGTGTAAGCCATATTTGTCAGTCATTAAACCAGTTCGAATCTTATGCAAGAGAAATGGACTCTTGAGAACCAAATATATCAAGCAAGTTCTTGTATGTAAAGCAAGGCCTTGAATCAGTCGCTCGATATCATCCGATATCACCAGTAAGCTATCATCGAGAAAAGAGCCCTCACTCCATATTTACAGCTTCAAGACAAAAGACGTCCTTCAAGCTATGGTCACCAAGGCGTAATCGCGCAGTTTTCATCTAACAAAGGCATTAATGACACGCTGAACGTTCCTTGGCCTACATTAGATTGATTGAAGGACTCAATAAAACATTTCTTGATAAACTCGCTTGTAAAGCTTCTCTTCTAAAATAAAATCAAGTCCGTTAAATTTCGTGCCATTCTGTCACTTCGATTTCCCAGTTACCAATTAAAAACTAATAGTTCTATCCTTAAGAACTAGAATATTAGGTGAAAGAACTGTTTGAGTAACGGTATTACTTTCCTTCAGTAAATTGATACTATGGCGCTTCCTATCATTGTCTTATTTATGCGTAATTTATGCGTAATTTATGTAAGATTTATAAAGTATTTGCTGGACTATTGACGATGTGAAGATAATAAAAATGGGACGATATGAAACATTATTTATATACAAACTGCTAAAGAGTGTCGTTTCATGTGCAATACCTAGATTCTTGCGTTTTCATTGCTCTTCGATTTGAACAAATATCGACAAGAACTAAATCTGATGAAAAGGAATTCTTCTTGTCCAAAAATGCACACAAAAAACAGAACAAATGCAAAAGTGCTGACACAGAATACTCAAGTACCAAAAAAGATCCGACTATGATAGAGAATAAAATACAAGCGAATAAATGTTGGCAGAACTTTCTTTGAACTGATTTATCACTAATAAATATGGGAAGAATTACAGCAAGATCAGACAGCCTAAGCATGATTAAATTCAAGTCATCCAATTTTATGATTTACGGTTTCATATCAACCAACTAGCCACGGCAATCTACGCTTCTTACGTCATAATCTAAGATCGTATCATTGTTATAATTGGCAAATATGTGGGGCATTGCGGTTTGCGGGGGCAGCACCAGTTTCCAGCACAAAAGCATAAAGGTCTCCAGCGTTTTCATTGTCGTATTTAAAGAGCCATAATCACCCAGGGTCCTTTGCGGGAAAGTTGTAATTTCAGACTGTCTGAAAATCAAATTTGACCAGAACCATAGTCTATGCAGCAACTATTGCGTAGATCTATATTTTCCTCTTGGGCCATATTTGATTGTCAGACAGTCTAAAATTTGAGCGTGCCCGCAAAGGACCCTCTGTGACAATGGCTAGTACAGTATAATAATAACTGGGGGCAGCAAGGGGATCTTTGCTGGGCATATGTAACCTATTCTGAGCACACAAAGGAAAACGTTTTGCCCAGGAGTCTACTCGTGACGTGTCATTTGCTTTCAGAAATTGCATTGCGAGGCATCAGTCAGCATGGAATGAATTACCCTGGGTAGGAATGAATTGGAGAGAAACTTCCTTGCATCAAATACATGGGTTGGTTACCAAATATTAGAGCATAAAGCGGCACTTTAATTTCATCGCTTCTCTATAAAAAGAATTTATTCTCTCTTAGAATTACCCAGACACTCAACTCTCTAAGTTATTTCACCTTTTCAAAATACTTCATATATGACATTCCAAATTTAATCGCATTTGCTAGGGAACATATGCCGCTTCATCATTCCCTTTTAAAAGAAAAACCTTTTCTATCCATCATGGTATGTATCCATACATATTTCACCACCAATTCAAAGTATTTCCGTCGAGCTGTAAAACAACCCTCGCTACTTGCAGTACCACTTTATCAAAGCATAGTCATGTCAAAGAGAAGTCTTAGAAAACTGTGTGACCTGCGTGCACTGGCAGTACGTCCCAAAATCTGATACCATTTCTTCAATCTCTGATAAAACAAGGGCACAATATCGTCATGCAGACACGCAGACACGAGACAGTTTTTGCTCAGTTTATGAAACCACTATGATGAATTAAGGAGTGTACAGGAAAGGCACTGAAACTTTGCAAGATTTAAACAAAACTGAGATATTTGAGGATACAAATATATCGTCTGATGCATACAATATCACATGATCGCCCTGGTTCATTTCTTTAATTAACCAAATACAATAATGACCTGTTCCTAAATGTCTTCGCTCTGTACATCATCCACATACCAAAAGGTATGACCCAAGTCCCTGCGGGGCATAAGAGTAATGCCATTGTGCCGTAGCACACATATATTGTACGTGTGATTTTTAAATGAAAAAACAAAGAAATAACTAACATCACGTGACAAAGGACGGTCCAAACTGTCAGCCTCGCTTTGCCTGTTGCTCCGTGAGATGTAGGTCTCGTTTTCGTAGTTGCAGATCGGTTGCCAAGATACAGCATCATGGGAAGGTGGAAAAATGTTATCTGAAAAGACGAGCAGACATTCTTCGCTTATTTGTATCTTTGAAAGAATGAATGATAGTTTCATAAAAACATCAGATTGTAAATCTAGAAGGGACAAAATTTTTCATCCCTGTCTTTGTGTGTCACCAAGAAGGTTTTGGCAGATTCCTTGTCTGCTTGAAATATGTCACTTTCAACCAGGGGAATTTCCTATCTTCAAAATTCATCATTCTCCTCATAACAGCACAAAATACATTGCAATACTCACTCTATCTTAGCAAAATTAATAATTGTATTGACAACGAAAAGACGAAACAACAAAATGTAAACAGAAGTCAAGTTGTAGTTGTTTGTTTCAAGTTTACACAATACACAGAAAGCATACCTGAAAAGTTCCAAATAAATAAGTCAGGGAGCCTGGGATCCAATGTCCATTTGAATAGATTCCATGAACAAAGCACAAACCGATTGAACCTGGCACAAGTTCACCAATGAACAAAGGACCTATGCAAAAATGAACCAATCATATCACAGTAATTCTAATCGAGATGACTGAACATTTCTTCTTTAAAGATATGCTGCAACATCAATATGAGCGTGGTTGGAGCGTGGTTTCTGAAACACTTACCCTGGTATTAAACACCAAAACATTCGCTGAAATTTCCCTAAGCAACATCAACGTGAATATTTCCATGGCAAAGAAGGGCAACATTAAAAATAACATTGACAAAGAAAACAATAGTTCAATTGCCTTCCTAAAACGGAATCTTACTTGCTTTAGGGCGAATTTCTAAGGCCTACACGTGAATAATTACCCACCGAAAATTGGCCTAACTTATACGGCAAGCGTGCCTCCTTTGTCATTTTATAAGTGAAATGATAGTAACGGACCTACCAATGTAGAAAATCACCAATGTCTTTTAAAAGGTGAATTGAAGCAAGATGGAGGTCGTTTTACAAAATTAGATTACGGTGAAAGCTCTATTAAGCTTATCTAATTTCGGACACTCCAGAGGGGGGCTTAAAGAGAGGGGGTTTATCAGAAAGGGGGGCTCATTCACAAAGTCAAATGACGAGGATACATACGATAGATTTTTAGTTCTTTTACACCATATTTTACGGGTTCAACTTACAATTCAAATACAAGTCAAATACATAAATTCGACACAGTTTTATCTCAAATTATATCAAAATTAACATGCAACTCATTTTGCTCCATAAATAGAAAATCTTTGGTGACCTCTGGAATTTGATATAAGTGGGAGGCTTAATAGGGAGGGGGCGGGCATATTCAAAACTTTGGCTCAGAGGGGAGGCGCTTATTAGAGAGGGGGCTTAATAGAGCTTTTACCATTTCTATGGCTTTTACAGTAATGAGAATGATAAGTAATGAAATACAGATTTTTGACACAACATTAAATAAAAAAACATACCGATAGCGAGGTAACAGCTGTAACCAAAGAGAGGCCAGAAGAGGTGATCTTGATTTGCGAAAACAATTAATTCGTATGGAAGGAAAGATAGCATTCCACTGATGAAACCTAGAAGAAACGATGATTGGAATGATCACAGTGATCATACAAACAATGAATCACAAATAATCATCAAAAATCTGCAATGAGTATTTGACGAGCATTAACGCATAATGAAATCTTAGCTACAACAGAAAATGATCAAGTGGGGATTGAGGTCAGAGATGTCGTTTGACCCTACCTCTAAGAAATGACACCCACCCGTTTGGTATCAAATATATGAACTTCGCGTCAAAGAATGGAAATTGAGATTCATTTGATAGTTGGTGACATTAAGGTCAAGGATTTAATCGGTTTATTTAATTTAGTTTATTTGAAATGTTGACAACACCAAACAAGTTGAAAGAGATTGATACCGTATCCTTTTCAAGTATTAAATTTCATTATGCCCTGACCAGACTCTCTATTTGCAGAATCTCACAGAACATTTTGATGTAATGTGGAGGAGTATTTTAAGGTTTAGGTCATTCAGTTGTTAATTCCTTGAATAAGGCTAGTATGGTCTTAAAACAGCATTGGTAATTTACGTCCAAAAAGTAGCCGTATGTAAAATATAGACAGCTGGAATTAGATATCCGCAAAACTCTTGAAAACTGGCAGTATTTTGTGGACAGAAAGGCTTAGTCCTCTCGAGAAGACCCTTCATATGATTTTTACGACCGTTGATTTCGGTCAGTTTTGCATGGCACCGATTGATATTCAAAACACAGTGACCGCCTACAGTTGCTTGTTTCTGATTGGCTCATTTCAAATTGTTATCTGATGTGTCAGACATGAGTAATGTGAACAGTGTCTGCCCAAAATACTTTAAGTATGTGAAATGATGGCTACTACCTTCATGGCTACTACCTTCGTGGTTGTCTTCGGATCTTCGGAATGAAATCTCAACTTTAAGGAGAATTTTTACACTGGCAGCTAGTTTAACTTCCAAAATGACCTTTGCACGATGAAACCATGACATACAGTATATGGAAAGAGTCTCCACCACACAAATTGTACACAAACATTTAAACACCCTTCATTCATGAGCAAAGCTGTCTTATGTGGCACTTGGTCACATGGTGAGGGATTGACTAATTACTATTGTTACACGGGTAGGGAATGTCTTAGCAATCTTTACATTATCCTTTTATGATTTAATGTAGAGGCAATCAGACAATTTGTGCCTGTATGAGGCAAAGCATAGGGGAGGGTCTTGTGAAGATGTGGACAGAGTTGCATAAAGCCACTCAAAGCAACCACATTCAGGCAAAATCCACGAGAAGCCTCCCCAAAACGTTGCCCTACGCTTGTGAGTTTCTTTGTATGAGAACGTATGAGAAAGTCTTTCAATCTTTCAAAATACACGGCAAATATGAAAATCACATATGAATGTTATTTGTTGGAAAGAGGAGGAAATAAATGAATGAGAAAATGAAACAAGAGCCGACGTAACCTTTACCGGTTTACATAACAACTTTACCTAGGAATGACATCTTTCAGCAAGCAAAAAAGATTGCTAACATTGAAGTGGCCGAGAAACATGGACGGCGCATCGCGAAAAGGAAAAGAGGGTTTTCTCAGTTTTCTGCAAGACACGGGCGACATTCAAATGGATTTTATGAAATTTCATCCATCTCATGGCAGCAAAAATGAATCAAGTCTTGCAAAGAGAAAATATTCACATGAAATGAGACAGAAAGCGACAATTAGAGAGAAGAACAGAATAAGAGCGATTGGAAGGGAATTCAACAAATTGGCAAAATTACTACCAAGATCGCCCACTGAAAAACGAAGTCATCAAAAAATATTGCATGATACTGTAGCTTATGTCCGGACTTTGGAAGTAGAACTCGATATGGTCGATGAGCAAACTTTGTTAGAAAGTTGGTCATTGGATGGTCTTCAAGGGGAAAGTGAAATAGACAAAGAAGAAGAGATTACTATGGAGGATGACGATCATTTTTATGAAATGAATTTTGAAGGAGAAGATGGAGACACAAGTTCACAATCGAGTTATGACACCAAAAATGTCGACAATGATGTCAATTTTCAAGAAATTTCTAGGAAAGCGCCCAAAGAACAAAAGATTGAAAATTCACTAAGATACTCTTCCATGGTAGGTTTTGGGCAAAGGCATTGGCGCTATCAGGAACCTATGCATTTAAGCTTTGAGTCACAAGAGCCTTTGCACTTTGCGGAACACAGAAGTTTGAATGCAATGGAACAAAGATTGGAATCCCTAAATGAGATAAATGAAAGCCAAAAGAACTATTCAGACCAAAGAAAAGGCAAACACATCTGCACTGGTTACAATATGAATAAATCATTTTTTAGTCCACAAATTGGTTTGCCATCCAATGAATGGTTGAGGAAACAAAAAGCAGAGCTAGCAAGCAACAACAACAACAACATGATACCAGCTGAATGCGAGGGAGGTAAAATATCTGAAAACGAGCACAGAGAAATAAAGACTAAAATACTTTCTCCTGACTCCATTTCAAATGAACGAGGAATCGAAGATACCTTTGATAAAAATGAACAAAAATCCTTTGAGCCAGATGTTTTTCATTCCCAAAGCCATGATGATATATCCAACGGATTGAGTTTTGACAAAGTTGTCACTGGACTCAGATTCAAATTATAAACAAAATCTTAATGAGATTCCTACAATTTTTCAATAACGTCAGTTTTGTGGTAAATTTAGATAACAAACTCAAGAAAACCCTCCTTGTTTTTAGATGAATGGGGAGCCTGAGATTTTTGTGTTTTTTTCTGTAAACAAAAAATCCACTAACATATCATTGCATTGGGAAATTTTTACAGTAAATAATGCAAAGGACATATTGTCCTGCCAGGAAAAAACACAATGACAAGTTTAATGGATGAGATGCAACGTGATCTAAAAGGCATAAAAAACAAAGAAGATCCTCTGTCTATTAAAGTTGTTTTATGGAGCAAAACTTAGCGACAGTCATAAACAAAAGAACAATAACTGCACAACTGAAAGCCTTTCATAATACGCTGATCACAGAAATGTGACGTTAGGAAAAAGTTGAAAGATGTAAAGCAATAATTTCTAACCAGCTATTATTTGAAGAAAGGCAGTCAGAAATATGGAGTGAATCTAGTACTGCATCTCCAAAGCTTTCATGTTAAAGCAAAATAACCAGTCATATTTCACAATATATTTTCTGGATAGGCCAAATTGTACTCTGCTCGAAGAGCTATAATTGCTTGCGCATCTCTCTGTTCAAAACAACAAGACACAATTGAAGAAAAATCAAACAGGCAGCGTCACCCTTGCGGCAATCTTGGATCTCTCTTCGTGTTTAGAGTGAGGGATCTCCTCTGGTTCAGGTTCTAATGCAAGGGTGGAGTTGAAAGTACTACAAGGAATGTTTCATTAAGACTACTACCATGCGTATTTGAAGTGATCTGCATTGAATAATGAAAATTTACGGGCGCAATTTGATAGCATATTTGAGTGGGTATATATATTTGAGTGGATATATAGAATACGAAGGGCTTCTTAAGTTACCATGGACACTGATGACATTGATATTGCTGACTAATAAAAGGAGTTCAGCTAACCTGACATAAATCAAGACTTCCCGCTGAAAACTGATCTTTGCAAAACAAATTTCATTTTCAACGCAAACGACACCGTGCATCGATATGCTGTCTTCCTCTAACTGGTATACAACCAGGGCTCAAGAAAACGAAGTAGCGGGGTAATGGCGCTACCAGGAAGGTAGCTGAAATGCTAAAATTTCCCAGGAAGGACAACGGAGAAAGGAACACCGTTTGTTGTTTGTTTACATGATGATGAAAATATTACAACCCTAAACTGTATTGGATTATAGCACCATATCTTCTGCAAATGTCGTTCAATATTTTCAAAAGAAGGTTTAGATGGTGCTTGGCTTGCAACCAGGAAAGATAGAATTATTTTTATTTTAATCAAAATTGTGTACAGTGCACCTTTTAGACCCTTGATTGATATGCTCTGCATTTCAAATAGCAATATATGGTATGATTTTTCAGATGAAATGAAAGGAAAAACATATCAGAAGATGTATCAATTAGTATGCCATAACTGGAAATTAACCTCTGACAAACCAAAGCAAAGACCATGATCTTTGGACAAACTGAGTTAATGTCACTGTCAGAAAAAATTGCATTTTAATGGAAATATTACATTATAACTAGGATCAGTGCGATGAAGACCATTTCTGGGAATTAAAAACGAAGAAATAACGGGATTTAATTCAAAACAGCCAATTAGAACATGATAAATATTCCTGTTTCTGCCCATGTTTTCGTACATCAATAATATTAATAGAATCACAGATGACATAGATGATAATAGATGACAGAATCATACCATTTGAATTCCGTGATTTGACTCTTCTCAGAAATAATGGAAATATAACAAACAGCAGAAATGACCCCATATACATTAGTTTGGCCTAAAAAAGAAAAACAGTCTTTCTATCATGAAACTTTCTATCATGAACCGTGACAATGAAGTCATTTGATTCTGCCAGCTGATGCAAGAAAAGGCTACATGCCGTTCGGAGATCTCCTGTGCAAAGTTTATCAGTTAAACAGGCATTCTTGTGTACGTATATTGTGGAAGGAATAAATCAAATTTGTAGATACCATACTGGTAGTTCAACTTGATCTGAAAGCAAAATGAGTGCAGGTAATCGTACAAGTCACAGTTCCAGAAGCTTCTTTGACAACTCGTCTCCCATATTTGACATCTCGTATCAACACTCAACAGCTCAGTTAGCTCATTAAGCACTCATTGCCTCCAAATGGATATGCCTTCTTTAAAGGTCACCTGGCATGAAAATAGTTCTTACTGCCATTTAAATCATAGAATTAACTGTACGTTTCGTTGTTGTTTTTTCAGGTTGCTTTGCTGTGTTTCTTCGCAAAGGTAGCACACTCCCATAAATTGTCTAAATGCTTCTCATCTGAAAGTATTGATCTATTTAAAAACAAATAGGGAACTGAAACTTAAGCTGATTCCAAGACACCAGTGAACTTTGATTAAAACTGATTGAACGCAATGTGAAGATTCTAGAGTATCAAACATAAAATTAACTACTTACAAGAACGCAAAAATCAGTCAGCATGATTACAGCTGGAATCAGATCCAACAGCGGCGTTGATCCATCTAAAGAAAATTGCATCTGTTTTGAAGTTTCTTTTCCTACAGAGTCCTAAAAATAATTTGCGATGATTCAGAAGCTGTGCCATTGACCCAATATTAACAAAATTGTGTTCAGTAAAAATGTTTGTATTGAGACCAAAGGCAACTGAAGTGAGAGAGAATTGTTTCGTGCACAGATAGACTAATGCATTCAAGTAAACGATGAAAGTATTCAATTTTAAAATGCTCACGTTCAGGTCTGAATCACCTGGATCGCATTTTTTAATTTAATGGTAACATTTTAACAAGCTAGTTGTGAAAGATGGCTTTGGGTAGTAACTATTCAGCTGCTCAAATTTCATTTGCTGTTTTTTTAATCTGTTCTATTACATCGAATGTCTTTCAATCACTTTGAAATTCAGCAAGCAATACCAGATTATGCTGACACATAAGCAATGCCAGATTATAAAATGATAGCATTAGTTGTGTTGCCTTTGATTGACACACAAATGCGAGTAGTTTGATTGACAAACAAAAGCGAGTAGCTATTTCAGACAAAGGATCCACTGGTCAAACTACAAGTGTAAATAAACCAAGCACAAAAAAGATACTCGTGCTACACCTTTGAAACATGAGTTCATTTGACAAAATATTTTATATAAAAAACAATGGGAACAAATCTATTGATCTAGCCACATAATCATATATTTATATCATCTTCAGGTATATTAGTGTAAGATTGAAAAACTTTTTTGCAACGAGGATGCCCAAAAGATTAATACAAAGTAGGGGAACAACAATAAGATGTCAGACAAATATGCAATTGAATTCTAAATACCTTAGCATAAATTTGTATTTGATGAATTCCATTTGCATAATTTTCTGGTCTCCAAGGACACACATATAAAGAATTTTTGACGTGTCTTGCATTTGCACAAAGTACATTATCATCGATTGAAACCGAGATATTTACCAATTCATTTTTGTCGAATACAAAAAACCTGCAAGAAAGTTTCATTCCTTTTAAAATGAAATCAATAAATCTTGAATTATGGTATGGTTACGCAAAATATACCAACTGATTGTATGTCTAGGCGCTTATTCAATAATCCAATAATTAGTTAAACTTTATAACTTATCAGGGGCTTTGCAGAACTATACCTATACACTGTTTTTGTAGGTCTTTAACAGTTCTTTAAAAATTCTTCCTCAAAATTAGAACTAATATAAATTACGACAATCAAGATTTTATTAGAATTGTACTGAGTTGAATTGAGGCAAAATTAGACAAACCGTATATGAGTTGAGCTTGCAATTCTCCAGACAGCTTCTCTTTTTGGTGACATGAATCTTGAATCTTTTGGATTCGTTATCAAAATAATTGGCATTTCACCATACTTTACATCCACAAATGAAAAGATGTCATGATCTATTACCATTATTCTGTATCTAAACAA
This sequence comes from Aurelia aurita complex sp. Pacific, assembly GCA_004194395.1. NCBI lineage: Eukaryota > Metazoa > Cnidaria > Scyphozoa > Semaeostomeae > Ulmaridae > Aurelia > Aurelia aurita complex sp. Pacific. The sequence continues at coordinate 10,942 of REGL01000654.1, read as the reverse complement.
AAGAAACAAATTCGCTATTTTCAGTCATTAAAAAAATGATAAAATGATCTGACTCTGCGGTAGGACAACCCTGTTCCTAAGATATTCTTGAAAATCCGCTGAAAAGTCCTAAAGGCACGAGCTCTTCAAGTCCAAGTTTGTGCAAAAGCTAAAGCCAAAGACCCTTCGTCTTGCAGAAAACCTTCCAAAGCAGACGGAAAGTAGGTTATCAAGTATCATACCCCTATTTGATATCAGAGTAAACCAACTGGGAATTCGAAAGTAATTCAATTCTTGTAACCATTGGCAACATTTACTTGTCAATGTAATCATCCAATGGTAGAGAAAGTTAGGTTATCGAAATTCCTTTCCAACCATTTGGTTTGCGAAGGTTTTAGTTTCAGTTTTCGCACAAACTTGAACTTTAAAGCTTGTAACTCCGGGGCGGGTGACTCCATGGATATTCAGCGGATTTGCATGATTTTAGTGTCGAAGCTTCTAGTGTCTAAATAAATTTAAGATTTAAGGGGCATGGGTACCTTATTATGGAGCATGTTAATCGTATCGTTATCTTTAAATATTTAGTCAAAAGTTACACCCTGTACATAATATAAAGAATGCACTATGTGCCCAGGATCTCATTTTCGGGAAACAATTCATAACTTTTTCAAAAATTGTCATATATATCCAGGGAAGGGATCATTAGATGCGCAATTGCATGCCCGATTCACCTGTGTTCTAAAACTTCAGTTTTGAGGTGATCTTGGGGTACTGGGACCTAATCTCGGAAGGAGGTAGCAGCAAAATCATTATTTTCAATGATTTCAATGGAAAGATTTGATTGAATCATGAAGTATTATATGGCAAATGAATCAGCAAACAAAGGGCTTCAATTTGATACCGGAATTTATGGAATTTGATGACATCAGCATTTTTTTATAATGACATCATTTTGGCTGCCATTTTGAACTAATTAGTTATTTTTTTTAATTTCTTCAAACTCTTTCAATAAAACCACTGTAATGATACATTTGTAATAGGTTGTCACCATTTTGCAAATTCTTTTGGTCTCTTATTACATAGCACAAATTGACAGCAAAAATGACGTCATCAGAATTGGTTAATTTCTGCCAAAAAATCAGTCCAAAATCGTCATTTTCAATAAAATAATACTCAATCATCAAATATGTTGAAAAATTGAGCCAAAAACTGCTTAAAGTTCATGCAAGATCTTTTTTCAACACTAATTTAACTTGGAAGCCTGATTTTCACAGATTTCCAACTTTGTGACGTCACTATGACATCACAAGTCGTGGCAACCACACTCAAATTACGCTACAAGTTACAAATTACTTGTTCTGTAACTGTGCCAAGTTGTATTGAGTTCTGGTGAGTCTAAGACAGTTTTCAGAGGAGTGGAAAGCATCCCCCATAAATGGTAGCTTGAAAAAGCCCATATGATTTAGGGTAGCAAATCATATAATCCACGTTTTCGCACGTCTTCGCACGTGAAACTCATTGATTTTTCTATTCTTGAATGGTTATACTTAGAGGAAAATCTATTGGCTTTGGGGTGAAACACTGTGAACTTTTTAAAAACAGTATTTTAGATGCATCAATTAAAACATGAAAATCAAAAGTTGTGTTTTTATGAAATAATCTTAATATTGTAAAAAATCACATTTAATTCCTTAAGCTCGTCTTAAATTCCTTTCAAGTAAAAGAAGCTATTTCCTTTCAGATAAGCCATAGTATAAATGGTTTGGACAAGTATAACAGTTTCAATTGATTTAATAGAAATGAGTAGTTTTTCAGAAGCAGCTGGATCACATATTGGATTCAAAACTGAAGATTTTCACAACTTTGTAAATTCACAGAAAAAAACCATAAGACATAGAAAAAAACAGTTTTCAGTTTCAGGGAGTTCAGAGCATTGTTAATAAGAGAAAAATTAAAGGAATCGCTTTTGAAAAAATCGATTTTTTAATTGTTTCCAGGTCTGGGCACACAGTGGAATGGTTGGTAACAACAAGATAACAGCATGGTAACAACATGGTAACGACATGGTAACAACATGGTAACAACATGGTAACAACATGGTCGGATAGAAAATAATCAAAGTATGCACAAAGAATAAGATTGTACCAAAGAACTTCAAAAGCTTTTAAAAATTTCAAAAATTAAAATGATAAAAATATAAAAGATACCAACATTCGATTTTCTTTCCAGTCACCAACCTCCAGTTCAAGATGTCCCTCTACTGGTCTTGCATACATACGAGGCACCAAGCCACCTAGGGTATGCAAATGACCACAAATATAAGCAAGGCTGCCTCTGAATAAAAGACAAAAGAAAAAAGTTGTAAAATGACCACAAGGACACAAGGTATCAAATAATCTCAGTCACATCGACTTATATCTCTTACTAATCATTCTTGCTATTAGACACTGAGCACATTATCTAAATATTTTCCATTTAATTCAAAAAGCATTTTTCTTTTTGAGAAAGTCAGATAAAAAAACTACCACGATGGCTAAAATTTAAAGAATTCTTCATTTCATAAGTTTTTAAAAAGCCAAATTGAAAACATTTTACGACAGTAAAGTTTACTACAACTGATTTTTGTGTGCATGATTCAGCAGAAATCTTTTCGGATAAAATATTGCTTTATAGATAGAGAAATGATTCTGCAAGAATCCTAAAAAAACGAAGTCGTAATTTCTGCACCCAAATAATAAGAAATCAATTAAAAAATTTAAATCAGATTTTTGGGAACTTTGGGATATTTCAGTACAAAGGGCTAATCAAAGCTCTTATGAAACTTGTGTTATCAAACCATGGTTAAAATGCTTCAACACAAAAAGTATTATACAAAAAGTATTATTTTTGGTGATTGATGTTACTGACAAAATATCTCAGAATCACAAAATGTCACTGAAGTTCATGTGTTATAAAATGACAAGATTATCTAAACTCACTGTACAAGTTGCCTTGCAGTGTCAGGTGTAGTGATGACAGATAATGGATAATGACCAAACCATATTGAAATATTTTTTGCATTGTTCTCCTTTACTTGGATAGTTGGCTTGATGGCTCCCTACAAATCGTAATACATAAAAATTGACATATCATACTCCACATTGATGTAATGTAAAGAAAATGCACCCAAAAGATGTTTTGAAGGGTATCATAACCATAAAAATGTTTGATTGTCAAAGTTGAGCATTCCACCCCTGTTGACACCTCATCCCAAGAGCATACAGAACTGGTACTTTCCCCTGTGGCCTTCGTTAATTTGTGCGAGCGCATGAGTGGCGCTCACAGGCAAAAACTGTCATTACAACGCAGCATTTACAGGCACCTGTACTGTACTCACAATGTTTTGATTGCAGGCCCATTTTTCCCAATCATTCGTTTGCAGGCACAGAATATTTAAAGAGGCCTGCCTGTGGCAGTAATGTAATTTGAGCCTACAACCTTCCGCACAGAAGGAGAGTGAGCTTACCACCATACTAACCCACCAACTAGATTAAGCAAATTAGCATGAGCCATTATGCTAACCTAGTATAAATTTAAAATCTGCTGCTTGTTTACATTATGATCTGATAACAATAATAATAATAATGATAATAATAATAAAATTGCTTTACACCACACAGGCTTCTGCACATCAAAATGACCAGAATTCTGAAGGGATTCTTAACACATACTGATGAGAATTCTTACGTAGTATGAAACTTTTTTTGAATGGCTTGAATACTATTTAAATTTTGTTGGAATTGCCTAAATTTTGTAAAACTTGAATCATAAACTGTTCCCATACCAAATCATAAAACTTGTCAATGATTGACATAAAAAATACTACCAAACAATGAAGAGATTTTTACAACAAGTGTGATCTATCAACAGCAAGATTGATCAAAATTCCCTCAGGTCACGATGACTCGTAGTATGAGTAATGAAAGAATTTAAGACGACATACCTGATTAAAAACACCAAAAAAGTTGAACGGCCTTCTTGGTCCTGGATCTGGTGTCATGTCAATGCCATTAAAGGAATATTCACCAAATTCTGTCTTCAAGATGAACTCGTAAGAATTTGATTCTAAAAATCTTTCACGTGATGATCCATATTTTTCATAGAAATTTTTTGAATCATGTTTGCTTGGAACTCCAAAAGAATCTACAAAAAAGGTAAATGGGTGTTAGAATATTTCATAGTTGTACTGGGTGAGTGAAAACACATGTCCACTGTTTGAAAGGTAGGCTACTGCTCCTTCTTTTTTGTTCAACTTTATCTCAAGCAAATCAGGCTTCTGGTTATTGATTTGCTGCAGAGTTCAGTTCGTAAATGTGAAAATGCTGTTTCTGCCATTCTGTTAACAAGGAAGGTTGACGTTTCATTGCACCGACTAATCTTTTGAAAAATGGCTTCTACTATCCTATCGTGTCGTTTGGAGTAAAGATCTTTAAATTTTTTACAAGAGTTCATTAAATGGGCTACTGATTCTGTGTGATGGTTACACAATGAGCATTTCTTCTCATGATCTTTATTTCAAAAATTTATCAGCCAGTTGCAGGGTATTTGGTTCATCCTTGCTCGAAGCACACATTTTACTAAGCTATCTGAAAGCTTCCATCCATAGTATATCTGATGTGATATTTTCCGATCAATGTCATCTATTCGGCTATGAATTTCCCTTAAAACCTGAGCATTTTGCTATTGTGTCCAATTTTTCAAATTCTCGTTCGATCTCTTGCTTCAGATTTCTAAGATTGAGTTCTTTTCCATTAGCAACAACTTTGGCCAAATTTTCCTCGTATACGACACAACCATTCAATTTATTCACTTGGAAAAGAAGATCCGGCCAATCTGAATTTCCACCGTATGTTTTATTTTTGACCAATCTGTCATTAACATCTAATTCATATCCTAAAAAGTTCTTTTCACAATTTGTTGCTCTTACACCCCGCGATCTCATATCCAAACTTAAACAATTCTCTTGCCACATACCTTATATTTTATAATATAAATATTTATTTCAAATAATATTCATTTATAATTCACTTTTGTTGTATTTGTGGGTATTCTTATCGTGACAGTTCCTTGTGAAAAATGTTCAAACCCTTTTGGTGCTATGATGTTCGAGTATTCATAGGCGTAGGAGGTAGGGGGCTGGGGGGGCTGCAGCCCCCCAAACGTCGAAAATCTTTGCAAAAATCAGCCACAATCGGGCACAAATCCGCGTTAAGTCGGGCAAAATTTTCTTAAACAATGGATTTTTTATCGGGCAGCCCCCCCAAATTCTATCTCCCCCTACGCCGATGCGAGCATTTGAATGATGATACACATTGTCCGATCTTGAAAAGTTTCAAATCTTTGTTTCTTTGATTGGGTTATGCCAACAGTATACTGTACATTTTCAATGCTTGGCTGTTGTACAGGGCATTGTTTTTGCAAATGGTTAATGATTCATGAAAATAAGTCAAATGGTGTGAGCACAGTAAAGAAAAGGTAGGCATAAAAGAAAAATTTCTTTTCCAAATAAGAACGTTTTGAGTTTCCCTGATTTCTTTAATTTACAAATGTCATGTTTTCATTTAAAAATTTGCAAGTTACAATTTGAAATGGGTTTTGTTTGCAAATTTTTTTGCAATTGGGGTAGGAATTTTAGGTTTTGAGCATCGAAACACATTTACATTCAGGTTTGGAAACCTTTACCATATACATTCATATCGTATCTACAGTATTCCCTTTAAAAGAAGCTTGAGCGTAATCTTATCTGTTGCATTGAGTTTTCAAATAAGCAATGGGCATTATTTCTACTGTATGAGTATTTCAAAACCAAAAATTAAATGTAATGATACAGATCTGTAAGCATCATACAGTAAGCATACCATGATTTCCGGCAACATCAAGCCACTCTGCAGTGATCTGCTTTTTGCAATAATCAATAAGTGATTTGTACGAAACCCATTCATCCAAGTATTGTTCTGATTTTAAATTATCTTCCGCTTTAGCATCAGTTAGATCTCCTGCAATGAAACAAGCAATTATTAGATGAATTTCTGATAGCTTGATAAACAGAATCAATAAAATATTGTCAAGCACAACTACTACCATGCTTTCCAGGTTACTTTGAATACAGTATATAAATTTGATAGAAAAAAATCATGAATGAACAAATCTATTCCAAATTTATTCAATTAGAAATTTTCTCAATCATTCATTAGTAAATTTTGCCAATGAAGCCATGAAAGGGACCTGTCAAATAAATCTTACAAGACAATGAAAAAGGACAAAGACAAATCTGAGTAACTAAAAATGATCTCATCATAAACTACATCATACAAGCTTTATTGAAATTTCAAACAGCACACTGTACCTGTTAGAATAATAACTTTTGGATTGATCAATGGAAAATAATTTCTGCACAAGTCTTTGAGTTGTGGTATGATTTCCTTGGTATAACGGAACTTGCTAATATGAATGTCAGACACCTGCAAAGAGATAACACTTTAATGTATTGATTTTTGAAAAGAAATATTGATTCAACATTTGCAAAAAAGTATCCCTAAATTATTTGATTCCATCAGCAATTTCATATTCTGGGGCTGGGTTGAATAGTAGTTGAATCGTCAAGGATGAGCTTAAAGGGACTGGATAGGGAATCCTCTGATGACAAATTTCAACTTTTTCAATTTACATAAACGGATTTCCAGCAAGTATCTTATTTCATCTCTCACCCAAAGATCAGTGTGTACCTACTGTAGATAAAGTTCTCTCCTTTTGATTTTAGCTGACTATTCAGCTAACCACTTTTCAGATAACAGTTCTTTCCTGTTTATCATTGTTCCATAATAATAATAATAATAATAATAATAATAATAATAATAATAATAATAATAATAATAATAATAATATATATTCCATTGTTCCATTGTTCCATAATAATAATTATTATTATAATATGGAAACACAACTGTTTAAATAATAGATTTTGATTATAAAAGCTTTGCCAGTTACTAAAACTGGGACAGCTGAGCAAGTATAAATACAAAACATATCTAATTTAAATTACAAGATGGTTTACAAAAACTTTTTTTACTTTAAATAACAATGGAGACAACAAAATGAAATCTAAAGGAAACAACATCATACAATACAACTAAGTTCTCAAAATATAAAAAAACCCATCTCTAAAGTGGAAGTTCTTTCAATTTTTAATTCCCCTTCCTTCCTTTTCCGTTTCCAATTGATACCCCTGGGACTCTCATGTTGTTGGAGCCAAGAACTACTGAGAAACATCCATTCAATGACCCTCCAAGTAATTAATTTATTTACTGTTGGTGTAAGCAATAATTTTAAAGAAAACTAATAAATACCAACTATCTACAATACAAAGTAAAGATATATATAATAAACGTAAATATATGCATGATCTATGCACGCATCATCTGCAGATGTTGCAATTGCAAGTATCTCCCTTCCAGCTCTTAATCATATTTCTCAATTGCTTTGCTTTGGAGTGGCAAAATGACTGAACATTTTTCCATAACATTTTCAAACAAAAAAGAAATTAAATCTTGTCCACTGAACATTTTTGACTGCCTTCAAAATCAACTGAACAACGCCCAACATCGCTGAACACGGCTGGACAAGGTGGCAAAACGACGCAACATTTTACGCTGAACATTTGTCCAGTGCAAATGTCCAGTCGTTTTTGCAGGGGCTTTACTTATGTATGCATCTTCCAAGCAAATGATAGGGTCAGCATAAGATGTAATCTTTTGTTCAACAGCTAATGTAGGGCCTAAGATTAATGTAATGCAAAGGATCTTGAACACAACAAAATAACTTGGCACTCAGCACTAGCAGTACCATCATCATCTACACCGGTCGTTGTTTATTATACAAGATTAAGAAACAATGCAAATACCTGAACAAAAGTAACTATATTCTCAAATGTGTCTTTTATTTGTATTTGATCATTTTCCCTATTCAAGAGCTTCTTGAGGTCAGTTTCTTTCTTTCCAAATAAAAATGGCCTAAAATGATGATGTCCAGAAAGATGCTCCAAAGTGACGGCAAAAAACCATGAAACTAACAAGAAAAATGAGATGCAAGGAATGCAAAAGAGAGTCTTTGCTCTGAAGTTATTCATTTCAAGTTATAATTCTTCTCCTTCTTGCTTTTCACAGTCTTCTCAAATCCTTGCACAATAACTTTCTTTCGAGTCCATCGGCCATTTTGAAGTTTGTAGATGTAACCTCGTCTTCATTTCGAGGTGAGTTCTTTTTATTTGCGGATTTGCAGCAATGGCGGACGTGAAATGTGAAGTTGCTGTGGTGGGTTCATGTAACGTTGATTTAATCAGGTATTGCTGCAAATTATTTTACTATATCACTTCTGAAACATCAATATATGCTCAAATGTTTTCCTTTTTCTTCTACTTCAATTTGCCAACAGTAAGATTTTAAAATCGAAATATAGTCGTTCTTGACGTTCTCTTTCCCACACAGTCAGACAGGGCTGTATGTCGTGCATTGCAGAGAACTGATGAAGATTGAAGTTTACCGTAAAAGCTCTATTTAGCCCTCTCTAATTAATATCATAGGAATCATTCGTTGTACATAGCCGATTGCTTGTGGCCCCATCATTTCTATGGGCCCCATCATGAAGCCCCATTTTCACGAACCAATGAGACGGCTAAAAAGCAAAGGAGACAAAAGAAATTTTTCTAAATTTTAACTACCTTCATAAAATGCAACCAGGACTAAAAACTGCTTGAGATTTTCCGAATTTTTTTAAAGCAATGTACGCTTCAGATGTTTGGTTGTACAAGTTTGGATGCCGGTTAAAGTATCTCCAGGATTGGTGGAGTTATTGCCTCTCCAATAGACAAAATCAGCGAAGGCTTGTTGAGACCTGTTTACACCACTTCCAGTCAGGTGATAAAGCCTCTTGTTAAAGCCTCTTTTGAATTTTATAAGTTATTTTGCAACGAGCAAACTTGTGCCATTTTGTCCCAAGAGTATTGCCACATGACTTGAAATGCATGAAAAAGCCTTTGTAGACTTTTTCAATTCACATAGAAACCGCAGGGGCATTGAATCTTAAACAAAAGAAAATTTAGTGAAAGACATTAGCAAAAGCAATTGAAAATGCAGTTTTTGGCGTTTTCTAGTCGTTCTTTCAACAATCGTCAATTGTTATTACTATTGTCTCCCGGCCAGAATTTCTATTGTTCAAGGTTCAGTGCCTTATCGGTTTGTTTGTGGCCATAACTCCGCCAATCCTGGAGATATTTTAACTGGCATCCAAACTTGCACACCCAAACATCTGGAGAGTAGCTAGATTTCTTCAAAAAAATTCGGGAAGTTTCAAGCAGTTTTTTGTCCTGGTTGGGTTTTATGAAGGTAGGTAAAATTTAGAAAAATTTTTACGGGTTTCTTTTGTCACCTTTTCTTTTTAGCCATCTGATTGGTCTGTGAAAATGAGGCTTTGGCGGTTTTGGCCATGAGCCAGGAGCATTTGGCTATGTACGACGATTGATTCCTATGCTCTCTCTCATAAGTCCCTCCCCTTTGAGCCAAAACTGTAATAAGCTCCCCTCTCTATTAAGCCCCCCCCTAAAACCAAATTCCAGAGGCTACCAATGTCTTTCCATTTATTTAGCTAAATAAGTTTGCATGTTAATTTGGCTATGGTTTGAGATAGAACTGTGTCAAATTTATGTATGTTGAATCCACAAAGTATGGGGTAAGAGAACTGAAAAGCTACCAGGTCGATTCCATGTAATGGACATTTTGCAATTTCATTGATGTTTAATTCAAATATCCATCAGTTTTTATTTTCATTTCAGCAAATTCAAAATAAACCACCTGTTCAATTTCTAGCAGCTTTTCAATTTTTTGATTTATCAACTTTTATCAAATGTTGTATTGCCGTAAAGAAAACACGTGCCCTTCAGTGCAAATTTCCAAACTTTAATTCCTTTTCAATTTAAATGTCATAATGTAATACAGAAACTTATTTTGAATGTGCTATGATGAAATTTGATTAAACAAATGATTCTTATTCAAAATGTTGTCTCGTTTAAATATTACTGTTGAAAGTTGATGCAACATTATTACCGATTTGTGACATCACTATTCGATCTAAAATTACCAATCAAAATGATAGACCCTTTGGATGACTTGCTGATATCAGCTTTTAAGATGACAGCTATTGAAAATGCAAACCATTTTTTCCATCGCAAAACTTCCAGGAAGATGTTATCGCAGCACTTTCAAGCAATAGTTTGAGCCTCTGTGGAGGAGATTTTGGGGTGTGTGTGTAGGTTGAAGTCTCATATATCGATAAAATGAATTGTTTGAAATAATTGAGAGTGGTGTGAAAATTAATATTTTTAATGATTTTTAATACAAAAAGATCGAAAATCTCCATGCTAGGTTCACTATTTTAGAGTGCCTGTTACACACTTTTGTAATTTCCGTTACGCTCTAAGGTGGTGAAAAGTAAAACAAAACCAACAACTTTGCTCCTGGTAATTATTTATGCATAACATGAAAAGAAAGTCTGGAAAATAGCCTCCAGGCACAATTTTTTTATTATGTGCTAAAAAGAGTAAAAGATGCCATTGTTGCAAGGGACATTACATCATGGAGTAACCTAAACATTTGTTTGGAGAAATTTGACATGTCTAAGAGAATAAAAAAATACTTTGAATGGACATCCTATAGGTTTAAAGTGCAACTTGCATTATCTGAGGGAACAGCCAAAAACCCTTGTTAAGGGTGGATGCAAATTTCTTCTTTTGAACGTAACATCCTACTGAAAAGCAGAGTTTGTAAAGTGAAGGTAAATGAAAACTTCTGCGGCAAACAATGCAATATGTATATATTTTCAGAAAGTTGAGAGTTGGAAGAAACAAAAATTTTGATTATTCAAAGCAAAAAAA